>CM021101.1:256674473-256721089 GCA_007115665.2 Sequoiadendron giganteum
GGAGAGAGATAGAGAGAGGTGATAGAGAGAGAATTAGAGAGGGAAAGAAGGTGGAGATATTGAGAGAGAGGAGGCAAGGAGGGAGAGAGAAATAGGTATAGAGGGACAACTAGGTAGAGAGAAGTAGATATGAAAAGAGATATATAGGGAGAGGTAGGGATGGAGAGAGAGGTGAGACAAAAATAGAGAGAGGTCTAGGTAGATAGAGGGAGGAGGAGATAAAGAGAAGTATAGAGGGAAGGAGAGAGGGAGGAAGAGGTAGGGATGGAGAGAGAGAGGTGAGAGAGATAAGAGAGGAGGGAGGAATAGGTAGGGAGAGAGGGGTGAGATAGAGAGAAAGAGAGTAGAGAGGGAAGGGGAAAGAGAGAAGTGAGATAGGTGATAGAGATGTGTGATGGAGCTTAAAAGTAGAGAGATAAGGAGGAAGGTGGAGAGATTGAGATGGAAGGAGGGGGGAGAGAGAGAGATGTATAGAGGGATAGGTTATATAGAGAGAAGTAGAGAGAAAAGGTGGGTGAAAGGAAGAGAGAGGGAGAGAGAGAGGGGGAGAAAGAGAGGTGAGATACAGAGAAGTAGAAAGGGAAGGAGAGAGAGAGGGAGATAGAGAAAATTAGAGAGGGAGGGAGGGAAGGAGAGAGAGAATGACAAGATAAAGAGTAGAGAGGGGAGGAGAGAGTGAGGGAAGCAAAGAGAGAGAGAAAGAGAGGAGAGGGACGGAGGGAGGGATAGGTAGGTATAGAGAGTAGAGAGATATATAGAGATAAAAGAAGAGGGATGAGAGATAGAAAAATTTAGAGAGGGAAGGAGGGAGGGAGATAGACATTGGAGACGGAAGGAGAGAGAGATGGACATGCAGAGATATAGTTCTTGAGCTCAAGGAAGATATTGTTAGATAAAAGGATGGAGATAGTGAGAGAGAGAGGTCTAGAGAATAAGAGATGAAAATGAGTGAGATAGAGAGAGAAAGATGAAATTTGACCTCCTGAGTACTAAAATTTGACCTCCTAATTACTGAAATTTGACATGTTGATCACTGAAATTTGACTAAGTCTAAATTTTTTAAGATCTTCCAAAAACTAGAATTTGCATTATAACTCTTAGAGATCTGAAACCACTCTCAAACATCCTGCCTATATATACATGAAATATAACTGAAAGTATAAGAAAGTAAATGTCCATATGTAAATATCAACTTATACTTAAATGTTTATTTCATGTATATAGTTTCCCTGATAGAGAAAGCGAAAATCTAGTTTTGTGCACAACAGGCCATTTGGCGCTCACCAAAAGGCTTGCTTTAGACGTGTTAATTAAAAGGATTTGCTAAATTTTCTCATATTTTCGTCCGTACTCCCCGTATCATTTGCACGTATTTCAATGAAATTTTATAAAAAAAACCGTGATAGCGTTAACCTCTATCTCAACTATCTCAATATATAATTCTTTTTTCATTTTGATTTAGTTAAGGTTTTGATCCATGGCTTCTATTGTAAATGCCTTCGTTTTTGGTAAAAAAAAAATATGTGCTAGGTTTAGGATAGATCTATACACGTTCATCGGAATGTGAAACAAATTATGTTTTTTGAAACTAGACTCCATTCTACACATGATGAAAAAAAATAAATCAATTTTTGATCAGTTTGCAAAAAAATTGGGGGGGGAGCACACTCAAATTTCATCTTTTCAGGATGTGTCCACTTTGAAAATTCATAGAATATTATATATTCATTAAAAAAATTATCCGAAAGAAGGAGGATAAACTACATGGTGTTAGCTAATTTCTCACCATTGGGATTTTTGAAATTCTAAAAAAAAGTTAACCAAAAAGGGGGGAGCCCTCAGGCGCTATGCTATTTCTTTTGATAAAAACATGACCTATTTTGGCCCCCCCCTTTTTGAGACCCTTAATCTTCATTAATTTCAAAAAAAAATAGTAGCTTAGAAACTAGACTCGGAGCACTTCAACTTTTGTTCTTGCCGCATCTTGAAATTTTGAGCGTAACTATCTTCATTTTCTCGTGCAAATCAATTTTTCCTGATATAAAAAAAAAAGTGGCATCTTAAGAGCCAAAATTGTGTCATAGATTGGTGCACTTACCCAGCTATAATATTAATATTATATATTATAAAATTTAGCATCTCTATAATAATTATAGTTATTTTATTATATATATTAATTATATATAAAATCTTAAATATAACAATACTCAAGTACAAGATAGAAGGCTTTATGCTCTGCTTCAAAAGAATCTTTCAAATCTCTTCATCTAAGAATTTTTCTTATAATCACCAACATATACTATTTGATGCTAGATCCTCTTGAAGTAGATGTAAGTGGAAGTCGATAGAAATCCAAGATAGTGACCATGGGGTCCCACGGGCAATTGGAGGAGGCAATATATAAATAGGGCGAATTCAAATAGACATCTGTTTTCAAAACCTAATTGGGCTCCAGTGTTGCACCATAAGGTTTTAACTAGAAAAGGTCAATAGATCATAGACATTTGTGAAGAAGATGCCCTATATAATAGAGATTTTCAGAACAAATGCTATGAGAAAGAATCAACTTTTCTCCAATGGTCATATCAAGAAGCAGAGGCAGATCTAAAATATTTCAGAAATAGGGCTTCCAAAATTTCACATGATAAACACACAGGGTCTCAAGATTTTGAAAATAAGGGTTCGAAAGAGTCGTATCCGCATTATATAAACTCCCAAAAGCAAGAGGTCGGTTCAAATGCAAGAAGTGTTAGAGGTAAAGAACAACCGAATCTACAAGAAAGCACACAAGGGTTTTCAAAGTCAGTTCTCAAGATCAGGGGATGTCAAAAAGATTCACAAGTATTGATTTCTAACTAGCAAGGTGCTCCCTTCATTCCAAAATCTCTAGAGCGGCGTCAAGTTCAAAAGGGCGCTAAAGGAGATGATCATCAAGTTCAAAAGGGCACTAAAGGAGATGATAAAACTCAGATTCAATAAAGAGTTGCTCCCAAAAAGAAAAAATCGAAGAACAAAAAGAAGAAGTGTTCAAAGAATAAAGGGGGATTCAAGAAGGTATGGAGGTGCAAGGATTCATAGAAAATGGAAAACGAATTTCAGTCCGCACCCTGTCAAGAGGAGGCTAAAATCCTTCCCTTAGAAGAAAGTAATATTATCAAAATCACGTTTCCAGAATCTTTATTGCAAGCAAAAATTCATGATCTAAGGGATAAAGCCCTAATTTGTAAGTTCTAGAATCTCAATCTTCCTTTAAATGAGTTAAAAAGATTTAATTTATGATGATTGGGAAGCGGTAAATCAAGTTTTTTATTTGGATCTTGAAAAGGGCATTTTTGTGGTCATATTCGATAGCGAAACAAACAAAGATGCAATATTCAGAATCAAATCATGGGTATTTCAAGGATCGGGGTTATGCATGCAACCCTAGATCCCAAACTTTAAAGTAGAAAATGCACCTTTTAAATTTGTCCCATTTTGGTTCCAAATGCTTGCTTTGCCATTAGAATATAGGGAACTGAATCTGGTTGAATCAATAGCAAATCATGTAGGAGTTTTCCTCATGCATGACAATTTTTTTTAAAAATCCCTCAAAACCCATTAGAACATGTGTTCTAATGGATACAAGCAAGAAATTTCCTGAGCAAATTCAGTTGCTTTCAAAATTTGGTAGTTGGCATTGAAGCAAATTTTCTTTGAGTCCCTTGAGTCTGCTTGCTTTCAATGCCACTCTATAAGCCACTCTTCTTCTCAGTGCTTGCCAGGGTCTATTTCATCAAAATCTAATCATATGAGTAATGCTAAAAGTGGTGACCAACATGGAGGTCAATCTACATCCTCTTCTCCAAAACAAAGCACATGCAAAC
Organism: Sequoiadendron giganteum; assembly: GCA_007115665.2. Classification (NCBI taxonomy): domain Eukaryota; kingdom Viridiplantae; phylum Streptophyta; class Pinopsida; order Cupressales; family Cupressaceae; genus Sequoiadendron; species Sequoiadendron giganteum. Next base: position 256,678,337 of record CM021101.1, read on the forward strand.
AAAATGAGCAGCTTGATTTGAAAAGGCCATAATAAGGGAATAACAATTGTAAAAATCACATGCAAAAGAGAAAACAAGAAGAGGAAGGTTCTGAATTGGGGTTTTATTCAAATCCTATAGTAAACAAAAAAGTTGCATTGATTTTTAAAGTGTCAAATAATATATGGAGACTGATGCAATTTTTTTCTAGCTTATCTCTAGACTTATACTCTCCTATGGGAAAGCTAAGTTCAGAACTTCAGTTAGCAGAAATAGTGAAGAAACTGATGTTTCAAGGCACTAGGGACCATTTATCTGCTTGGTCACTCGATGATAACATGCAGAAGAATCATTTGGTCAATCAAGAATGCATAAGTCTTGCTGAAGAGGGTAAGTGTCTAATACTATCCACAACCAAGAGGCCTACAAATGTTGAACTTGATTTTTTAGCAGACAAGATTCTATTTTTAGTAGGTTTGGATTTACTTGATGAAATAGCAGTAGAAGGAGAGTTATGGGAAAGTGATATTCCATAAGATATGCAGTCCTCAAGAAATATGACAGAGATGGTACATCAGGAAATTGTCAAGAAGAGCAAAAGGATGCTACTTTACTTACGAAAGATCAACTTTTGGAGGAAATGGGAGATGAAGCAACTCTAAAAGAAACACAAAAAGTGAACTTACTTTCCAATAATACCCCATGCTATCATAATCTCCAATCCAACCTTCAGTTAAAAAATCGTGTGGGAAGAGAGGTAGAAAATCAAATCTCACAAAGATGAAAGAACAGATAGAAGCAAGAGTGCAATTTTTTTTTTCAAATCTATGTCAAGCAAGAGGCTGAGGAGGGCATGCAGGTCTCCTTAGGTCCAATGAGGATCTCTTCATGACATTAATGCCCCTGACAAGCGTCTTGTATCAAGAAACTAATAGATGCTTGTGGAGAAGACATATTTCTTCTACAAGAAACTCAAACTTCAGTAGAAGTGTTTGAATTATCAGTAAAGAAATGACCTAGATGGGCATCCACACATTCGTAAGCTCAAGGGGCATTAGGAGGTTTATTGATTTTTTGGAATCCAAAATCAGCAAGTGTCAAATCACACAAAAATGAGATTTCCTGGCAAGTTGTAAAAGTAACAAAGTTTGACCTACAATTTTGGCTAATAAATGTTTATGGCCCTACTTCTACGATAGATAAGAATTTGTGGGATGAAATTTCAAGGCAAATAGGCTCAATTCATAATGAGAAAATTATCATAGCAAGGGATTTTAATGAAATAGTTTCTTTGAAAGAAAAGAGTGGCAAAATAAGTCCACCCAGGATGATGGCAGATTTTAGTCAGTTCATAACAATAAATTCTTTGAGGGATGTTCAACCAGAATCTAGAAAATTCACTTGGACTAATAAAAGGAAAGATTTTTTGCAAATAGTAGAAAGATTAGATAGATTCTTGGTGTCATCAAATTGGTTTATTTCATCACATAAACTAGAATCAGAAATCTTTCCATATCCTGGATCAGATCACTATGCAATTTTTCTGGACATATCAAACATTACTATCTCAAGAGCAAAATATTCTTTCAAGTTTGAAAGTATGTGGTTCATACATCCCTAATTCTTGGATCTTTTGAAGCAGTGGTGGGTCAACGTCCCATATGATCAGGGAATTAAGATGTTTTAGTTACATAGAAAACTAATATATATGAAACGACAAATAAAAATTTGGAATAAGCAAGTTTTCAGAAATATTTTCCATCAGAAAGAGGTTGTATTTAAAGAACTCACATTAGTTCATGAAAGTATAATACAAAATGGGTTAGATGTTGCTCTTTATGATAAATAGAAGCTGCTACAAGCCAAATGGGAAGAACTATGTTCTCGAGAAGAAATTTATTGGAGACAAAAGTATCAAGAGTTATGGTTAAAAGAGGGTGACTGTAATACAAATTTTTTTCATGCTTTTGCACAAATAAAAAAGGCAGCTAAATCAATTCAAAAAATTTAGGAACTGTCCATAGGTATCTTCCTAACAAAGGAATATGATATTAACAATGAAGGAATTAAGTTTTTCTCAGAACTACTTTCAGCCCCGTAGAGCTTAGATGCAAATAGAATTAATGATGAAAATGAATTATTGAACACAATCCCTCATCTTATCAACAAAGAAGATAATAACCTCCTGACGAGACCTTTTACTTTGGAGGAACTAAAATATGTAGTTTTTTCTTTTCCTCCAGAAAAGGCCCTTGGTCTTGATGGATTCACAACATTATTTTTTCAAAAATGTTGGGAATTTTTGTGCTTTGAGCTTTAATGGGCACTTGAAGAGTCTAGAAGAAATGAAACTATCTTCAAAAAATTCAGTGTAACCAATATAGCAATTTTACCAAAAGTCAAGGAGCCTAAAACATTTGTTGAGTTTAGGCCTATTTCATTATGCAATACAATTTACAAATTTTTCACAAAACCGATCTATTTGAGATTACAACCACACATTCCAAAAATTATATCTCATGAGCAAGGAGGTTTTGTCCCTGGTAGGGAAATGCAAGAAGGAGAAATTGTCGCACATGAAGTGTTTCATACAATATCAATGTCAAAGCTACCTTCATTTATTGTCAAGTTAGACATGATGAAAGCTTATGACAAGGTAAATTGGTAGTTCCTTAATAAGGTATTGACAATGTTTTGGTTTTTCTCTCAATGGCGTAGATGGATAATTTCTTGTTTATCTGGGGCCAAGTTCTCAGTAATTATAAATGAGAATCTAATAGGATTTTTCAGTTCAAGACAAGGTGTTAGGCAAGGGGATCCACTTTCTCCTTTTCTATTTATAATTATGGCAGAAGCCTTAAGCAGATTCATTCTTTTAAGCATAATCAACACCTATGGCAAGGAGTGAAAATAACAAATTTAAGAATATCAGTCACTCACACTCTCTCTGTTGATGACACTCTTCTATTCAACAAGTCATCTTTATTGGAAGCTAAGCAAGTCAAAGAGGTTCTTGATAAATATTCATCAACTTCTGGTCAAAAAATAAATGCAGCAAAATCAAAGATTTATATCTTAAATACTCCTGATGACCTGAAAAAGAAAATAGTGAAAACATTAGGCTTTCAGGAAGTAGAATTGTCTTGCAGCTACCTAGGGATCCCATTCTTTAAAGGTTCAAATAAAGATTTCTATTGGAACAAGGTCATTGATAGACTAAAGTCAAGAATTTTAATCTGGAAAGCAAGGTGGTTGTCATTATCAGGAAGAATTCTTCTAATTAAATCAGTTTTAGCATCAATTCCAAACTACTTCCTGGCGGTCCTTAAAGCTCCTGCATATGTAATCTCTGAAATATAAAAGATAATAAGGTATTTTATCTGGAAAGGCAATATTGATGAATGGAAAAAGGTGCCCTTGATTTCTTTAGAAGGGTTAGAAAATGGAAAGAAACAAGGAGGGGCAGGTATGCAAAATATTACATGGAGAAATAAAGCATTCGGGGCCAAACTTGTATGGAAAATGTACACCAACCCAGAGGATAAATGGTCTAAAATTTTGCAAGCCAAATATTTAGACAATGAAAACCCCTCAAGAATCTTTACAGTGGAAGAACCTCCAAAGGGGTTTTCTATTTGGAATTTCATTCTAAACAACAAGAATCTTATCACCAATTTTACATCTTGGGAAGTAAACAATGACCAAAGTGTAAAGTTCTGGGCAGACTCATGGAATGGAAAACCTCCTTTGTCAGAAAATCAAGATCTTCATGAGGTAAGAACAATTCTATCCCAAGCTTGGGGAGAAAATATTCTAGATTATGTACAATGATCAAGTACTCTTACTAGAAAAGTAGTGTGGAAAAGTCCTTCAAGTAGTCTTTTAAGTGCATAACAGTCTGATATTTTCAGTAAGAATATGAAGGAAATAATAGTTTATTTATCTACAAAACCAGATAAAATAATATGGGAAGCATCAAAAGCAGGCTCATACTTTGTGAAGGAAGGATATGCAGTCTTATCACGATCTAAATTTTCTTCACAACAACAATGCACATTTTCTTTTTGTTGGAATAATAAAGTCTTGCTAAAAGTAGGAAATTTTGCATGGCTTGCCATTCAGAAAAGAATTTCAACAAGTGATCATCTAGTCAAACTAAAGATTGTTGATCCTTTCAAGTGCCCATTATGTGAAGAAGAGTTCGAAATAACAAATCATTTACTTATGTAATGTATTTTTGTCATTCAATGTTGGAATTCTATTAAAAATAAGTTAGACCTCTCTAATCCCCTGCCAAATATGATTTGGGATCTCTTTCAAAGTTGGTCGTTATTGTAGCAGTCCTCATTCTTTGCATACATATGGTATACAATCTTAGTGCTAGTTGTGTGGAATCTCTAGTGGGAAAGAAACATGCGAATTTTCCGAAAAGAAAAATCTTTAGTAGAGTTAACTCTATTGAAAATAGAAAAGGCAATATCAGAAGGGGTTAACTCATGTGTCCAGAAAGAGAAACTCATTAACTCATTATTCACAAATTGGGACAGTTCAATTTTGAAGAATTGGAAAGGCATCAAACTACGATTTGATGGCATCCTACTCAAAAATAGTGCTCCAAAGGTTGACAAATCATCAGTTAAATGGTCCCCACCTCTAAAGGATTTTGTGAAATTAAACTTCTATGGGGCATCTAAAGGCAATTCGGGCACTTCAGGAGCAGGAATTTGCATCAAAAATTCATCAGGGTTAGTCTTGGCAGTCTCTTCTTTTCATCTGCAACAAGGTACAAACAATAGTGTAGAAGCTCAAGCTTTGTTATTGGATTTGGAATTAGCAAACCAAATGGGGTTTTCAAACCTCCATAAAGAAGGAGACTCACTGATAATCATCAATTCATTAGGGAAAGGAAAATTCATAACTGGAACTTAAGCTATATATTGCATAAAGCATGGTCATTATTAGATGAGTTTGAAGCTTCCATAATTTCACACACTTATAGAGAAGGGAATCGGGTCTAACTTCCTAGCAGGTTTAGGAAGTGATAATACAAAGATCGGGTTTATCAATGACTTGAATGAATTAAACACCTTCCCTCAGTTGCTTGAGCTCATAAGTCAAGATGCCAAAGGTGTATAGTTAAATATCCAAAGTTCTTCTACACAGTGATAGGGTACAATGACAAGATTCCTAAAGCACAATATATGTCGTTCTTTTGACAAGACATGGTTTTAATTAAAATTCAGGTGTTAATAAAATACTATCATACCAAGAATTCCAAGTAAGCCACCACCGTTGACAACACATGGAGAGCCAGCTCTGAGTTGGATTTAAAACATATGTTTTCAGGCCGATTGAAGTAATCATGTTTTTAAAGTCATACAAAAATTCCCATCAGCCTCCAAGGATATCTTGTATCAGCCGCATAGGACATTAAGTTACCACCTAATCATGTCGACATCTGATCAAATTTTCTAGTTGAGTCGCATCACTGTACACATGCTAGTTGCTAAATTTTATTTCATATTCTCAAGGTACTTATTAATCATGATATGGAGTGCGAAGCCAACCTACAAATTTCTCGGCTTACGTTTTACACGAGCCAGCATTTAAAAAACAAGGAAGTATTAAATGTTTAGTCATTCGCATTCCATCTCATCATGGCTTTACCTTTTGTCATGAAAAGAAGTCGTTATTAAAAAGGCTCCTAAGAAAGTGATTTGCACAATCGAATTTAGCAATAAGAGGGTTATTGAAAGCGAAGTATTTAGTAGAGTTCAATTGTGGTAATCCGAAATTAAAGCTATAGAAAAATGGCCCTTCGCCCTAGGAATCTGAGTGTGTCCTTGCTAGTTAACCCGTGGGAGAGGCCGATAGAAAAATATATCACTCGCGACGTTCTCAAAATGTTGTTCAAGATAGATAACAAAAGGGTTGAGAACTACATTTGTATCACTTTGGGGCTTGATGTTACCAGTTTGTGTGCTTGTCACATTATCTTCCCATCCCAAGTTATTTCCATTTTTCTGGCCAATGCACTTGACTTAATTCATTCCTTGAATGAAATTGAGGACTTAGCTAGAAAGTTCATTAATTTCCATTTTTTGTTAGACAATGCCATTCTCCATGCTGTGCAACAATACAATTTCTTCAGTGGTGAAGGGTTTATTGGAGGCTTGTTTCCAAGGGTTTTTGTTCAAAATCGACAAGGCTTCGAAGAGATTTTTGATGCTATCAGGGTTTCTTTACAATACAAAAATGACAACTTTCTACTGTATGCTTTAATGAAAAACCAGTGTTCTATCTATTCTATAATGGAGTTAGAGATTAAAAAAAAATATTATGCTTTGGCGTTCCTTTGAGCATATGTTGCACCTCCACTAAATAATGGTTTGCAGATAGATTTGCAGCTCAAAGTTAATTCACCTGCCCATGGTCCAAATCATGTTCAAAATGTCTACAATCAATCTTCAAGTAGAGTTCAAGCGAATACAAGCATGGTCAATCAAAGGCTAACCTCACATAGGCAATTTCACAGAGCTCTTGTTTGAAGCAGACAAGTCTTTGAGAGAGGTCTTCAGCTAGTGGAGGGTCTTGAAATGCAGGACAAAAATTCAGTTAATGGGGAGTCCATTAAAATATAAAATCAATATTTTGTGGGTTTTTTGATTTAATAAGTAGGCTAACTTTTCTATTTTGTGAAGGGATTAAAAAATTGTTTCTTCGATCTTTGAAAGGGATAGTCTTTGGGTAGTTGTTTTGGGAACATAATGCTGAATTTTGAACTATCAACATGTTTATTATAAACTATGAAATCAAATTTGTAATCTTTATCAATTTTGGGCTATAACCAAAGGTTTTCTTACTGGTTCTTTTCTGCCGATATGCCCCATGAACTAGATTTTGTATTATCATATATATATATATATAATATTATAGTGGCTCACTACTTTCGCTTACAAAAATAATACTTGTACAAGATATGTTATTTATTATATATATTATTATATTATTAATTATATTTATATTTAAATTAAATAATACATATTTTTTTTATAATAATATACTATATATATATTATTTATATGGTTCACTGTCTACCCTACTCATAGCTTTCAAACCTTCTGATGTTTGCATCAATCACCTATTTAGTGAAGGCATCTAATCCAAAGGCATAAATCGTTGAAGGGAAATTTATAGAGAAGTTTATAGGTAGACACAATAAATTACTTAGATTTGAGATTAGTGTGGAGAATATAATAGTTAATATATAAAATGAAAAAAAATAATATGATAATATTATTATATTTATAAAAAATAATATGATAATATTATTATATTTATAAAAAATAAAATAAAATAAATTATATAATAGTAATAAGAATAATAATAATATATAAACGAAATCATTTTCTAAATGACCTATCAATTGACTTCATGTACTATACAAATGTATGCAAAAAATAAACCAACTTTTTTTCTAATCGACCTTCCACACCTCTTGGTGTACCCATTGCACACCAAGGTGCAATTGCTAGTTTAATGGATTTGTAACATAAACGGATAGATACCTAAAAATAATAATATTTTAGATGGATTTATCAAATCTGGAATAAATATACTAGTTTAATTAACTAGATTAAGCTTGGCGAAAGGTTACCTTCCCTTTACAACGATATATATAAACATATGTATATGAGCCCAAAAGAGACCTAACAATCCAGAAATATATTACAAGATAAAAACTAATGGCCGACCTAATGATAGATTAACAAGATTTCTCCCATATATATATCTATTCCGACTCATACAATTTATTCATTCTTTCTTGAGTTCAATTGATTTCGGAACAAGGGTATTATCATTCAGCAATGGCTTCCAATGTGCCGCTAAAGAAGTCCGCGGCGGCGCGAAAGGCAAATAATGCGATGGAAAAAAGAGTGGCCGAAGCTGTGAAAATACCAATGGTGGCACACAAGTCTCAGTCCTCAGAGGGGCAGAAGAAGCTCCCCAGTCGGGTGGAGTTACAGGTGGAAAGGGTGGGTAAGAATAAGAAGAGGAAGATAAGTAGGGAGTCGTACAAGTTTTATATATTCAAGGTGTTGAAACAAGTCCATCCTGATGTGGGAATTTCCAGCAAGGCCATGGTCATCGTGGACAATTTCATCAATGACATCTTTGACAAGTTGAGCGGTGAAGCTTGCAAACTTGCCGAGTACGCGAAAAAGAGCACGGTCACATCCAGAGAGATTCAGGCCGCTGCAAGGCTTCTCCTTCCCGGAGAACTTTCTAAGCATGCCGTGATTGAGGGTAACAAAGCCGTCGGCAAATTCATAGACGCTGCATAGTTTTTTATGTCTATCAATTGTATTGCCTGTCTACTTGCTGTACTGTTATAAAGCCGTGTTTTCATTTTTTCTGCAATTATAAGTTGTTTTTTTGGGCGTGGATTTAAATTGGTAGGAGTTTTAGTTTTGAGTTTCCTCAACAAACGTTTCAATTTGGTCTGTTTTGGTGTAGATTGACATTTGCAATTATTATGTTTTAAGTTTTAATATCAATATAGGTTATATCAAATATTAATTAATTTAGTTTATTTTTGGTGCGAGTCAAATTTACAAATATTTGATTTTGAATTCTAATACATAAGATTATGAGTAGTTAGTTTGAGGCTATTTTAATTGTTAGTTTCTATCATGAAATTATAGAGGGGAAGCTTTTAGCTACTGATTAAATGTTTCAATTTCAGTCAATCAAAATTCATTTTTTCTTTTGATACATTTTATTTTATTTGTGTTAAAAGTAAAATGCAAGATTTTTAACTTTTCAATATTTCAACATTATTTTTGCTCATTCTCATTGACTAAAAAATTTAGGCCTTAAAGGTGGATATTTTATAATCCTGAACATACTTTTCTTTTATGACATTTTTTCAAAACATTTTTCAAGACAATAAGACCATTTATGGAATTGTATATAAAATTTTATAATTTATAATTAATTATTTTAACTATTAAGATAGGGTTTTGTTTATTATTATAATTATGACTATAGACACTATAATACAACTATAATTCTAATTTATTAAATATTATTTTGAAATTTTAAAAAATTATAAAATTGAAATAAATGTTTGAATGAATTATATTATAATTCTAATCTTAATTAATAGTTCTTTTAATTTTTTAATTAAATTATTATTAAAGTAATTATAATTCAAAAAATTAATTATAACTCTAATTTTATAATTATTAATTAAACTATAATTATAACTCTAAATATTATCATTTTAAAGAATTATAATTATGTTTAGAGATAGAATTAGGATTAGGATAAAAAATAGCATTAAAACTAAAATTAGCATTTGGTATTTAAGAGAATAAAATTTTAAGATGTTATTTTATTGGTAAAATTTTAAAATATGTTCAATTTTATTCCATCTCTATATAATTAATCAAAAGGCTACATATAGTATGATATTTAAGCTTGAAACAAGTCTCATGCTAGAAAACCTCTTTCATCTAATGGAAACCTCTTTCATCTAGTAAAAGTTTACCAAAAAAAGAAATTGTCAAGAAAAAATTTAAATATCTCTACTACAAAAAATGTATATCAAATGATAAAATCTACAATATCTTTGTTGCAGTAAATACATATCAATTTACAATATATTCATGCAAATCAATATGATCAAATTCACTACTCCTGAGTCAATGCAATAAATGTTGTTGACTATGGGTAGTCATTTGCATTCACCCTCTCTCATCACCACCCAACTTGTTTCCAAGTAGAAACAACAAATAACCATCACCACCCAACTTGTTTCTAGGTAGAAACAACAAATAACCACCAATTATTTAATCTAATCCATGCTTATCAAATATGGTGTATGTCAACATATCCACTAATTTTTTCATTCCCCTGTGCAAGAGTGTGTCAAAAAGGTATGAATTTTTAAAATTATTGTATGTTTTTTTATTTTTAAAAACCTTGAAACTAATGTCAAAAGATATAAAATTTAATATTATAAATTTTAAAAAATATATAATATTGATTTTTATTTTAGAACTCAAACTCAAATATGGTTGGACACCTTTTGAATTTTTTATACCGCATTACATTAAAACTCAAATAATTTTATATTACTTATCTCCAATCATAATAACATAATTTGTGTAACCTGATGATCCTTGGTGACTTGTTGAATGACTTGATATCATTAAAAATTTGAGAGAAATTAAGAAAGAAAATGTTTACTTGACTTGACATCTACACTGTCAACTCTTTCATATCTAGAAAACAAACACTCAACCTCTTAATGTCAAGCCCTATACTAATTTCCCACAATATGAGTGGATTTTAAAAACCATCATATCAAATCCCTTACTTAGACAAGTATTTAAATATAATAATACTTGTTGGATGAAATTTCAGACACCATGGTTTCAAGAAGAGACTTGATCTATACCTAAACCATGGTATATCTTATAAAACTCAATTTTTGTTTCTCTCTCCTATAAAATAAAAAAATAGAATAAGTGGTAATCTCCTTGAGTAGCAAAAGGTTAGTAGACCGTGTAAAGGCTAAATAATGTCATGCCAACCCATTAAAAATTTAAATTAGACATATGGTCAAAATATTTTAAATTGACAACTGAGATCATAGTTTTATAAGAATATGGTACTTACTAATCTTATGCATTGAAGGATAGGGAACTCAATTTTAGACATGTAGCTTGTGACTCACAATGTGATGTAAATGGTAAGACTAATTCACAATTAGAGTATTAATGCCATAGGTTAAGGTATCATTTTTCCAAGCTTGAACATTACATCATATTGCATGGTATGATAATAGTTTTTTAATGCATACCAATTTTCAATTGCAAACATGTTTTAGATTTATTCATATTGGTAATGATGGATTCTATATGGAAGTTCATTTTGTTAGAACAACCAAATAAGTAATTATTATGTTAGTGGTACTTATGGATTGGTACAATTTCTTTGAATTAAGCAATTTGAAAAGTATTGTACACTCTAATAACTATTTTTTAAGCATTAGTTAAAATATAAATATATAACTACAAAAAATCCTGTAACACAAGAAATTAATTTTGTTGTAGTTTAGAAAGGAATGTTTCCTGACTAAGTTGATCTTCCTTAATTCTTTATTCATATTCACGTGTAGTAGTACTTGGATTAATATTTCTACCAACTCTTCACTAAATGCAATAAAAAAAATTGGAATGACAATTCCTTAAAATTGATATATGTACCACAATAACCTACTTTTGTTGATGTACATGAAAAGGTAAAAAAATTGCATAAATGAATGTCTAGGCTATTCTTTTCCCTTGACATGTTTTTTCCTCACATGTCACATAGCTAAAAATTTGAAAGCATCAGTAATTTGTTGATGTTATCCCATTTCCACATATTTCTCTCTGTTAGTCTATGAACCACATCCAACCTCAATTCAACGTTTGCTTAAAACATGTTTATATCCCATTGTCATAAGTAATGACTCTTTATTTCCATAGTCTCTAGATCTCTTTGACATTTGAGATTTTCCATATTTGTCTTGTTATATCATCATTTTGGTTGGTTGTCAGTTTTGATGAAAAAGTTATTTTTTTTACATTTTGGAGTCTATACCAACATGAAATCTGTGATGAATTCATCATTATGCAATATTTAATGTAGACAATATATACTTTTTTTAATGCTAAATATTAAACTAAATCCATACATTATTAAATTTGTTTATGATTTTTATTCATTTCTTTCTTTCATGTTTATGTAAATATTACATTCTTTCAAAATATATAATTTCTTTCATTGATCTCATATTATAATAAGTAGTTGTAAACTAAAAGGTCATATAATTGGCTAGATGAATTATCTTCATGTGTTTTAAGTCATATTGTTGTAGATAAATGATAATCAAATTTCAATAAGAATTACACTTCCTTAACATGTTAATTTGCATATAATTCTTTATCAACATAACCATTACACCCCTTCCTGATGCAAGTGCTAGTTATAATTATATAGAATAAGGTATAGTTTATATATGTTAATTGAATAAATGCAATTAAAAGTTGGAATTAATTTTTTTGAACATTCTTAATTATAAATATGTTTCAAGTTATTTGAAATGAATAAGTATCATAAGTATTTATAAATTAGTTACATTTTAGTGAAAAATTCTAACTTCTTCAAATAATTAAAATATATTATTAGAAAGTCTTGAGTTTGTTGATGTTGTAGCTTCGGGCTACATACTTCTGCCTTGAATATTAGACAATAAATTCATATAGCCTAAGGGCTATTCATTTATTGCAGTGAAGAGGCACTTCACTTATAATATTTAATTATTGAGAATAATTAAATGGGCCAACTTATAATATTTAATTATTGTGTATAATTAAATGGGCCGACTTCATTCAAGAAATAATATTTCTTCAATATTGATATGAGGCTGAACTTCTTCAAGAGTAACCTTATTTTGTATAAATACAAGGTGATGATCTCCCATTTGATCATCAAGTTCATTCATCATATTCAAACTCCTTGAAGAAGTTCCCACTTGGGTAGCAGATCATTATCTTGTGTAACAGATAATTATCTTTTGCAACAGATAATTGTCTTGAGCAACAGATAATTATCTTGAGCAACAAATCATTATCTTGAGCAACAGATCATCATCTTGAGCAGCAGATCATCATCTTGAACAACAGATCATCATATTGTTGCAGCGAATATATTTCAAGGAGAAATATATTCTTTATGTATCTTCTCATCTAGGAGAGGTGCTATTATTCATTGTATCAAATTCGGCCTTGTGTTAGGCTTGAGTTGTAAGCAGATTTCTACTCTTATTCCAGAATATATAAGCGATATATTTGCTGGGTTTTTTCCCCTCAATTTGGAGGGTTTTCCTAGGGTATCTTGTGGTGTTCATTGTCTTATGTGTTGCATTTTTTGATTGCTTTCATTTCTGATCCTAAAAATGACATGGTATCAGAGCGGGTCTAGAAAAGATCTATTCAGATTTGTTAAAGCATTTTGAAGTTGAGTGTGAGAGATAAGGCAATGTGTAGAAGGAGAAGCGAATCAAATGGTTGTTTCGAAAGAAGAAGCGATGGAGAGTCCTTGTTGAAGATAATGTTGCTTATGGTGTATGTATCATTTTGTGTGAGGAGATTATGAGCTTTCTAGAGAATGCCATCATCTACATCTGGCTGCGTTTTGTTGTGGGACTCTGAGTGAAGTTTGGAGATGTGTGGGGATCAGTTTATTGCATAAGATTTTGTCCGGTATCATGACCTCATGATAGCTTTGACATATGTATGGTATTCATCTTTAAAAACAGAGGTTGCAGTTCATGTTCTTTACCAGTGCTATGCAATTAAGAGATAAGTATTCTTTTTCTTTATACCTTTAACTTTGGGGTAAAATTCAGTCTGCTGAGTTGTGCAGATCTGACATTATAGTTATTTGGATCATATGTGTTTAGTAAAGATCACTGGGATAAGATCGGTCATTTGAATCATATTTTGTGTTTTTTGGTCATCGAGTCTATGCAAATTAGGTGATGGTCCTACACAATGTTCTAGTCCTGTGAAAATTTCAACTCCAATCCTACGTGATCAGGCGAATTGAGCAGGCATAGTGCTCATTTCTTCAGATTGCATTACAGTTGAACATCTTGACAGAGAAGATGCCATCAATAATTAGAGCAGAAGTATAGATACATATGTATGGTGAGGACTTAGTGAAGGATGCTTAAGATGATGAAGATATTCTTTTGGTATTCAGCTACAATTGAAGTCAAAAGTTTGCATTGAGAGCAGCAACAATCGATGCCACTAAAAGGGCAAAGAGAGGAGATATTGTGATCGTTGTTTGAGGATATCAACCCCTCATTTTCTGCGTACATGATTCTGACTTCAATGAGATAAGTATTGCATGGTCGAATAATGTTCATGAATTTGTCATGTAGTTATTAATTCATGCTACAACATTGAGATAGTAAATCATGTATGCAAGCTTCTAGCATTGATATTTCTCTTCGAGATAGTTGAGTTCTATGAACTATCAAGTAATCTCTCCTTAATGCTTTCAGGAGGGACCAAGAAGTGAAAGAGATTGCTTTTCAAGAAAAGAAGAGCTTGATGCATCCTGTAGGCTGAAGAATGGAGACACATCTTACAAACTTGGGACTGAGTTGGTGGCTGAAGACATCTCTCGAAGAGGAACCTATTTAGGTTATCTTTATGATCAGCTCTTCGAAGAGGAGGAATTAACCTTCAGAGGGATTTTTGTGACTCATTGAGAAGAAGTGAAGGTTGCAAAATTGCAAGGTCAGAATAGAGTGATCCGGGATGAGAGGACAACCTTGAATCTCTCAGAGTGTGCACTGGAAACCATTTCTCTAAGGAAAACATTGCAGGCAACCTTGGACGAGGAGGTTAGAAGGTTGATGCAAGTACTCTTAAGATTCAAAGGGAGCCTACCAAAGCAGAAGGGGATGGTGATCTAGTTGAGCCTTTAGAACCAACTAATGGTCCAAGAGATATTGTCATAGAAGACCTTTATGGGATAGGCAAACAATGCAGGAGGCAGAAAGGTTTGCAGCTCCTAGAGGCACTTTCAGAGAAAGTAAAAGACCACAACAATTTTTGAGCTATGTTGCATTGACGAGTCATTGAATCTGAGCCTTCTAGTGTTGAGGAAGCGTCAAGTCAAAAAGTATGGAGAGATGCTATGGCTGAAGAATATCAATCCATTATCAAGAATGATGCTGATTCAAATCTCTTTCAAGATAGTTGATGGTGAGGCTTTAATCTTGGTTCCTTATGTTGATGAACTATTTCTTACTAGAGCAAAATATCTCATTATCAAATGTAAGGAGCTAGCTTTTGAATTTGAAATAAAGGATCTTGGATATATGCATTACCTTCTAGGGTTGAAAGTATGGAATAAACCCAATGAGATCATTTTGAGTCAAGGGAAGTATACTATTGACATCTTGAAGATATTTGGTATGATGGATTGTAAATCCATGTCTACGCCTATGGAGACCAACTTGTAGAAGCTAAAAGAGACTGCAGCTAACTCAGATTTGGTGGATCTCACTATGTATAGGCAGTTGTTTGGATCATTGATGTATCTAGTCAATACTAGACCAGATATCTGCTATACAGTGAGTGCACTTAGTTAGTTCATCTGTGAACCAAGGCAAATACATCTAGTTGCAGCAAAGCATATCCTGAGATACTTGCAAGGCACAGTTGGGTATGGCTTGAGATATTATTCTGGTGTGGACTTGAAGTTGCATGGTTATACTGATTATAATTGGGCAGGGTGTGTTGCTGATTGGAAGAGTACCTCTAGATATTGTTTCAGTTTGGGGTCTGTGATGATCTTTTGGTGTAGCAGGAAGCAGTCTTCAGTGGCAGTGAGCATCACAGAGGTCAAGTTCATTACAACATGTGTGAAAACTTGAGAAGAAGTGAGGCTTTAGAAGCTCCTTGTAGGATTGTTTGGACAATCATTGGAGCCGATTGTCATCCATTGTGATAATCAAAGCTGTGTGAAGCCTTCTGTCAATCCAATGTTTCATGACATAACCAAACATTGTAAGATCAAATACCACTATATCAGAGATATGGTATTGAGAAAAGCAATCCAATTGAAGTATATTAGCACTGATGAGCAGATGGCAGACATTCTCACCAAGCCCCTCTCCAAAGTAAAGTTTGTGTACTTTCAAGACAAGCTTGGTATTGTGGAGAATGAAGCCCTAGCTAAGAGGGAGACTTAGCTTCAATGATCTTATGTGATTTTATTTAATGCATCTTTCTCTATTAGAGAAATTTGAGGTGAAAGCCCTTGTTTCCACCCTCGGGGAGTAGCCATGGTGGATGTCATGTTGAGTGACTCCATGACAATATCACGTGAGAGAGTCCGTGATGGTTTTCTTGTACTTGTGTTTATTCACCCTCTGGGAGTAGCCATGGTGAACGTCATGATGAGGTGATGACATCACATTGAGTGATGGGCACTTGTGCATATGTACCATACATGGGAGTAGCCATGATGGTTGATAGCACGATGAGGTGATATGCTCTTTTCCACATATGGGAGTAGCCATGGTGGTTGACATCACGATGAGGTGATATGACTTGCACAACTGGAAGTATTCCTCCCTAGCTAAGAGGGAGTGTTGATGTTGTAGCTTTGGGCTACATACTTCTGCCTTGAATGTTAGACAATAAATTCATATAGCCTAACGACTATTCATTTATTATAGTGAAGAGGCGCTTCACTTATAATATTTAATTATTGAGAATAATTAAATGGGCCGACTTATAATATTTAATTATTGAGAATAATTAAATGGGCCGACTTATAATATTTAATTATTGTGTATAATTAAATGGGCCGACTTCATTAAAGAAATATTATTTCTTTAATATTGATATGAGGCCAACCTTCTTGAAGCGTCACCTTATTTTGTATAAATACAAGGTGATGATCTCCCATTTGATCATCAAGTTCATTCATCATATTCACACTCCTTGAAGAAGTTCGCACTTGGGCAGCAAATCATTATCTTGTGCAACATATAATTATCTTGAGCAACAAATCATTATCTTGAGCAGCAGATCATCATCTTGAGCAGCATATCATAATATTGTTGTAGCGAATATATTTCAAGGAGAAATATATTCTTTATGTATCTTCGCATCTAGGAGAGGTGCTATTATTCATTGTATCAAATTCGACCTTGTGTTGGGCTTGAGTTGTAAGCAGATTTCTGCTCGTATTCTAGAATATATAAGTGATATATTTGCTGGGTTTTTTCCCCTCGAGTTGGAGGGTTTTCCCAGGGTATCTTGTGGTGTTCATTGTCTTAGGTGTTGCATTTTCTGATTGCTTTCATTTTTGATCCTAAAACCAACAAAGTTTATAATTAAATTAAAAAATATATATTTTAAATTAATTATATTTATTTACAGGAGTTAAAAAGAAATAAATCAAAGAGATAAAGAATAAACAAATTTATTATATGATAATGGTATAAATGTGAATGCAAACTAAAAATAAATAAATAAACAAAGTTATAACATAATTTTTTATAAATAAAATAATTCTTAAGTAGATATATTTTTATTTTATAAGGTTTTTAGAACTACTTAAGAATTGCTTTAATTATTAAGAATTATTTTATAGTTTTATTTTATATTTTTAGTTTGTATTCACATTTACAAGAGATCACTATATAATAAATTGGTTTATTCTTTCTCTCTACTTTGTTTCTTTTTAACTTTGTAAATAAATATATTTAATTTAAAAATATATATATTAGTTTAATTGTAAGCTTGAAAGATTTTCTAATAATATATTTTAATTATGTGAATGTAGGAAGGGAAAAATTTGTCTGACATACTTTCTTATTGGATAACTTACTACAATGCATGCAACACATTTACAACCACTAGTTGAGGTGTCAATGAAAAATAAAGTAGTAGCATAGATAACAATTTAGAAAACTGTCAGTGGTTCCATGCCTACTCAGTTCGATCATACCAATGTTTCTCTCAAATTTTTCATATATCAAACCTAACAAAACCGTCATGTCAGTTTTGGTAGGAACTTTGTAGCAACATGACCTTGTTAATTATATCAACAGACATAATTATAGTGATAATAAGAGGTGAACATAGACATGTTAATTATAAAATAAAACACAAATAACATATATTTAAAAAATTAAAACTATAAAATTAATCTTAATTAAATAAATATAGATCATTCAATAAAAATGAGAAAATAATATAAATAAAGTAAAATAAAATATTTATTAAGTAAATAAAATAACTTTTAAATAAATAAAAAATATTTATGCAAATAAAAATAAAACAAACAATATTAATAAAATAAATCTTAAATAATTTTAAAGTAAAGTAAAATAATTCTTAAGTAGTTCTAAAGTAAAATAAAATAACTCTTAAGTAATTCTAAAAAATATATATCTTTTAACTTGTTTAACCATTCTACAAGTTTTTTATTCATGGACAATCAACACATATTAAATACAACTCATTTTCTTATGTATTTATGTTTAAGAAATTTCATTTTAAGAGCCATACACATGGAGACACTGACTTATTTTGATAGTTGTGCCCTCTAATCACTTTACAAGTGGCATTAATTTCAACAATTTTTTTTTGAGATTGACGAAGAACTCAAATGATAATTGAGGGAATTGAGGGTGTGTGGGGATTTGGTGCATGTGTAGGTGATTGAAAATATGCATAGTTAGGTGTAGGCCTACATTATTTGTATATACAAAAATTATACAAACATAAATTAAACTATGGTGTTTGTACAATTTACATATATATATATTTTTAAAACTATTAGAAATAATAATTCCAATTGAATATCAAATAACCCACAAAAACTTATCCTATATGGATCAAATTATCTAAAAAAATCTTCCAATGTCTCAATAAAATTATTTGAATAGATTAAACCTTATAGATCAAGTCATTAATCTCCCCACCTTCAAGCCCTTCCATCCATAGTTGTCATTATTTTTTTGAGGGAAAACCTAACCCACAACCATGGATTTATATGCACCTTCATCTCTCTGTGAAGAGGGGAAAACCATCAAAATTGCATTAAACATAGGAAAGAGCTTTGGATAGGAAGTGGGAAGAATTAAAAACTTACTATAATAGAGTATGGTTCCCAAACAAACATGATACATTTCCTCCACCAGATTTATTCATAAAGGTGATTGCAATGCTATTTGAGATGTTAGATTTTTAAAAGCAATTTTAATTTTGCAAAAACCAAGTTAAAGAGGCAACTACATATAGGAACATGTCAAAATCTACATGTTATAATGATAATCTTAACATTTTCAATAATGCATGCTAAACTATAGATGTACCACTATAAGATCTCTCTGTTGAAGTAATGTCTATTGATGCAAATGTATTTTCAACCTTACTCTTGTGCTCAATGCAACTTCTTTATTCCAAACTAACCATTTTACCCCCTTGATCTAAAATGGAAGAGCTAAAATAATTTGGATAATTTTTTAATCTAAGTCATCTTGGCACTTTGTAAATGTATTCTCTTCTCTCATGGTGTTGATTAATGAATTGTAGCAACTATACACATCTACAAGTCTTATACAATGAGTGCCTTATTCTATTGCACCCTACAATCCATAGATCCATTACCTATTCATTGTATTTTTTGAGATGATCATGCCAAAATCTCTCTATCAAAATGCATTTGACCATCAAAACCACATGTAGTATAGGAAAGATTCATTATTGTTCAACTATAATAATCATTATCTTAGTGATTCCTTGTACTTGTGACCCTTAGAGGTATCTTCAATTGATGACCAACTTCTTGATTTTATATTATTTGTTCATCCATTTTCTTCTACTTCGACATAATAATATCTATCAAAAGTATAATTTTTTTTTAATTCATTATGAAGACCTACTTTCTCGTCTTATTAATCAAGAAGTGGGAAGAAAAGTAACATAAATATATCAAATCACTACATTGTATCAATTCTCAAGAAGTGGAAATTTATACTCAACACAACACAAAATAACAATGTTAGTACCAAAACTACCTCTCAAACAATATACTTAATCTTTAAAAAGAAATCTAACTAGAAATAAGAATGTATCTCTACTCACACTCTTCATTAACCACCTCTTAACTAATTTAAACACATAATCATCTTCAACAAAACAAGATTCATATTCTTCTAAATATATTTTCCTTCAATTTCTTCCATTAAAAACAAACATTAAAGATATGCATAACAAATCAATTCACTCAACAATAATCAATAATAGTAATTATTAACAAAATAAATCTCATCCCTCCTGAAGTTTTTTCCGTTTATCCTTTTATACTCTTTTAATTCTAAATAATGTCCTCTTTCAAACCTTCAAACTCCCTTTTTAGTATTTTTCTTCTTAATTCTAAAATCATAAAAATGAAATCTCCATCTTTTGCTATTTTCTTCTACACCAAATTTTCACAAACACCTCAGTAACCAATTTTAGCACACATAAGACATGTGAAATCCGAACATGTTGGCAGCAAAAACAAAAAAATCTATGTATTCAAGGTTGGTCGTGGGGCCCCCAACAGTGAAAGCCTAAATCTTTCTTTGCTTTTAAAAAAAAAATCTTGTATAAGGGAGAGGACCCGATCGTGGGCATAGCACCGATCGTGGTTATAGATATATGGACTGTAATGCCCCGCCACGCAACCCTAGAGGAAGATGCAAAAACTACTCAAACGTACTAATTTATTTTTTGTTTAAGTACAATTAACATGCAAGTTCACTACCCATTGCCAACAACCTCTAAGATTACGATACTGAGATTACTTTAAGACCCAAACAAAAAACATGAATTGAAACCATAACATTTATTTACTTAAGAAATTAAGAACACATACATTCCATACATGATAAATTACATCATCACAATAATAGATACAATATGATTTCATATAACAATAATTTAAACAATAAGATTACATCTCTCATTCCCCGAATGAGGTAAATCCAATGAGCATGGTTACAGTTACAACTTTCCACCTTGATAACAAATGAGGGGTAATAAATCACAAGATCAACTGAAATGAATAAAGCATGAAATGTAACTGGATCCCATGAGCAATCCAACTGGAAATCTCGTCCACACAAGCAAGAAGAAAACCCAACGGAGTAAGGTGCACGTTCCACCCAACTAAGTGGTACCCGAAGGCCCACCCCCCGTGCTAGGAGATAGTAACAAGGATTCCTAGCCAAGACCATCTACCCCTAGACACAAGCTAAAACATACTGACTCATACTGACACAACCAATCACATGTACAACACAAGTACAACTCTAACATGGTCACATTGCTTCCAGATATAAAACATATTAGGTATGTTAAGAAAACCATACACATAAAATCAAATACCAACTGTTGTCCTAGACAGAGTGTCATCACACAGCTTATACTGAGTTACCCACTGCGGATCTTCATAGGCTCCAACCCCCATTATGGGATATCCTGGTGGCCTCAACCGACCCCTGACCCTTATACTTACTAATGCGGGATCAAATACCTGTCATAAAGACTAGATAGATGACCTTGCCATTCCAGGCCTCCCCACTCACCCCAAGCCTAAACAAGCACTTGCGACTATGAGTGAGGCTAGAACTTATCTTGATTAGTGTGAAATACTACCTAATCTTCTAAATACATTGTTTTAATTATCACTTGTTTAAACTACCTCCGAAGGTTACCCAGTCTCACCTCTTATGGGCTCTGGCCCTACGAAAGCCACTCTTCTACTTGACAACACACATTCAAACAAATACCAAGGGAACCCAAGTGTATACAAAATAGATATTATAACCATTCCAACTCTAGGAGGAAACAAGAATGAAACTCACTCCAAACAATGGAGGCAACAATTCACATAATCCACTCCTTCCAAAGGAGGCACAAATCATCCCCGTTCATGGAAACCGGTTAATCTATTGACAACGCACCATGCACTACCCAAGGGATTCACAACAGGTTGACAAACATAATACGACAACCCACATAATTACAAACCCCATCTTGAAGACTCACTAACCCCTACTGAACCATTTTCCCCAAGGCGAAAACAGAAGAAACTTACATTTCAAAGAGCAATTAGACAAGAATTAAATCTACTTTGGATTTACTAAATCCACTTCCTTTAATAAAATTTAATAGATTATTGTCACAATAAAACTAATTTAATAATATCTCTTTCAGGCATAAGAAGAAATTTCAATCAAATATTTAATCCTTAATTGCTTGTAAATAATAATAAAATAAAGATTCACTTCTTTGATTTACAACATATCATTTTAAAGTAGCTATCTCTTTTTTTGCAAAATAAATCATTTTAAAATCAATTAATCTCACTATTAAAATATATTACTTTTAAATCCAATAATTGTGCTTTCAAAAAAATTATTTTAAAATAAAATCAATTATTTGACTATGAACACAATATTTTAATTTCCTCAATTGCATTTAAATCATGTTACTAATGTTTTAAATTGACAACTTAATATATATATATTCAACTCAAATACACAATTATATATATACACACATAATATAAATATCCTCATATTGTGTATATATACATATATTATTTAAATATAATATATATTAATATTATAAAATATTATTAATATTATAAAAATAATATATTAAATATTAATATATATATCTATTTTTTAAATTAAAAAAATGACTTAAAAAAATCAACCCACGTAATTGATCTTGGGCCGCGTGTTTTACTCGAGCCGCGTGCATTTTAGGGCTGGGGCGGCTATTTTAACCACAGCCGAATCCCAAGGTTGTGGGCATGGCTGTGTTAACCACAACTGAACCCACCCCTATGGACAACGACTGTGTTTAACATAACCATCCCTTGGTGGCGGTGGCGGCTTACACAACCGGCGCCATCCATGGTGGGTGCGACTATGTGTAACACAGCCGTCCACCATGGGTGGGCGGCTGTGCACTGGTGGCCGCATGGGGCGCGCTGAGCACAGCTTCCCACAGCGCCTCCCATGGGGGCAACTATGGGTTGAGCCCCCAACCCCCACAAAATTTTGGATTCTCTAAATTTTTTTAATAAAAAAAAAAACTTGCAATAAAAACCTTGCGGATTTAATCCGCCATTTTTAATAGGGTTTTAATTTTTTTTTACAACATATTTCCCAATTAAATTTATAAAGATATATGTATATATGTGTGTATATATATATAATTCAACAGATATATATATATATATATGTATATTCAATTTTATTCAAAATTAGAAATCTGGAGGAGCAACTAATTTTAAAAATGAGCATATAGAGAAAGTAAGGCATTTTTTTTTTTGAAGAAACATTTATAACCAGAGGTTTCAGAGTTTTGAACAAGTTTGAACATGGGTTTATTTTTCAACATAAATCATTTGAGTTTCCAAACAATGATTTTGCAAACAACATTTCCAAAAACATGAACCTTTTCAAATTCAAAAATCAATTTAAATAACATGAACCTGGTATTCCAAGAGCTTGAGAAGATTTCCAATGGTGCACTGGTTCTTCCTCTGATTCCAACTCCTTCCAACAATTCCCCAAAGCTTTTCCCAAATCCAATCCAAAAACCCACAAAACCAAAATCCTGTTCTTCCTTCCTTTTCTTTTTCTTTCTCCCCTATTTTCTTTCAATTTTTTCATGCTTATAGCAAAATTTGATGAAAATTCAAGAAATATCTATTCAACAACCATAATGAATTTTTGAAAATAGAAATAGAAAATATCTCCAATTTAAATTTTTGCATTCAAAAACTTTCAAAATGCATTTTAAACATTTTCCAACTTTCAAACTTAATTTTTAACAATTCTAACAAAGTAGCTTTATTTTAATATAATTAATTTAATTAATTCAATAAAATAAATCTAATCCAAGATTAAATTATTTTATTAAATAAATTAAATTAATTAATTAATTAAATAACATCTTCCAACTTAGTAACCAGATTAATTTAATAGACAACTTAAATACATAAAGCCATTTATTTACCTCTTTCAACTTGCAATTAAATAAAATCCAAAGTGAAATGAACAATATTAAAGCAACTTAACCCAACTAAAACCCTACGACACACTATGACCAGGGTGATGACTTGGCATGGAAAACCTAGCTACTATCTCCCAATCGAATGTCGTTGGGAAATGGACACGCTCAAACCTGTGAAACCAGGTGGAATTGATGTCCTATACCTGTCAAATTGCAACAAGGAATATAACGAACATGCATACATATCATAATAAAACACACCGTGAAGAGAAAATCGCGGAATTGCAGGGCGCTCGCAAGCGAGTGGTGCAATCCCATCCCCTTCACCAATACAGTGTTACTAACTGACGAATCTAGCATCAATAATTAAATCAAAAGCATCATTACAATATTAATTCTAATATTCACAATGCTAATCTAAAACATGTCATAATGATAACGTTAGAATAAAATACCATCACATCAAAATATAACATTCACATCGCTTTACAGTTAGCGATCAAATCACACACATATAATAAGGTATCTGAATATCCAGAAACACATCAAAGTAAACAAAACAAAACAAAACAAGGACACACTGTCTAGTCTAGAAAGAAAAACAGAGGGGTATTACATCCTCCCCCCTAGGGTCAAGCTTACTCCTGGAAGCCTGCAACCAAGTAGGGATATAACTCCCTCATACAAACTGCATCTAAATCAAAACTTCGACCCCTGAGGATGAGTATCCTGCATTGAATGAACAACTCCAAAAGTCTCAACTACAGCTCCCTAATACCCAAGCTGACGGTTATCAACCACAACATAAGCTCGATGAGATCTACCAGCATCCCCTACTGTCGGCTCTGAAACTGCTAGTCCCTGACCAAATCTAGAAGTGTTCTGATGCAAACAGTTCCTAGCAAGGTGGCCTTGTTGGCCGCAAGAGTAACTAATCTTTTTCTGAATTTTCCTACAAAATTGAAAAAATGAACTCTCAGGCTCACTATGCATTGCAATTTTTCATTAAAACACTTAATTATTAGACTATTATTTACAAATGAACATAAAAAATAATAATCATAAAAAAAAATTAAAACTGGTTAGATTTCAAAAAAATATTAATATCATTTCAAATCACCAACCAGAAATCCTATGTACCCATGAACCTATCACTTCTACCATTAATCCATTGAATGCATATCAAATTCCCTCCCATAATTCAAATTAATCCACTTGCTACCAATTCAAATTCTATAAACCTATTTATCCAACCAATCCTCAGTTGTGTGATCCAAGTTACAACTGAAGAATTTAAAATTTATCACTTTCTGCTGGATACTCCTGAGCGATGATGATCTCTAACAAATCGATGCAGTCTCCTCCTTCAGCTTCTAAGTAAGTCTCTATACCTTCCTTCCCAATAATATAAACTGCATTCCATATACAATTGTCGTGTGAAATTGGCTTATCCATTTACATTTAAATGAATCAAAGACTTGTTCATTCTCATAGCCATACTTTATGCTGTCATCGGCCACTCTCCCTCAAAGCTTAGTGTTATGGTTCAAATATTTCAAACCCTTTCCAATACATCATTACGATACATATGGATATACATTACACATAAAAAAAAAACTATGTATGTTTCCTATAGCCCTATCCATTTTCATGAAACATACACATTTATCTATATCTGCAAAATATATAGGCTCATATATAAAATGGATATACTTATATGAATTTATCTATATATGCAATATATATAGGTTTATATATAAAATGAAGAAACTTACACATTTATCTATATCTGCAATATATAGAGGTTTATATATATGTATGTGTGTATACTTAAACTAGGTTCTTCCTTGCACTGCGTTGAACAAAATAAACGTATATATATATATATATATACTGAAATTTATATATAGCCCTCTTCATTTTCATTAAACTTACACATTTATCTATCTATGCATCATGAAATTTATATAATATTGTGCAGTTCATCAACAATATGGTTCACATTTATCAAACCCTATTGATACAACATTGTCATACATATATATATAGAGAGATACATAGATATGTAAATTAATTATAGCCTTGTTCATTTACATTCAATTTATGTATCTATCTATCTCTATAGGGATAGATGGATATGTATGTCACCCATATCTTGCTTCATTTACATTAAACCTAAAATTTAACAGTAAATATCGTCCCCTATCTTTTACAACCAACTATGATAATGGCTAGTTCTCCTACTTATGTTACATAAAAAATTTAAAAGGCATCACACACACACATATATATATATATTTAAATATATAAACAAAATGTACAAATATATGTATATTAGATTATATTTATTTCCAATTTATATGTTGCATGAAGTTATAATTCCGTATGTTGTTTCCTATACTAGGTTGTCACATACCATACCCACCATATGTCATATGTCCAAATCTATACCCACGATCGACTCCTATGCCCACACATAGCTCCTCTCCCTTATGTTTATGTTTTTTTTGTTCTTCAATTTAACTCACCCCTCTCCCTTACAGCCAACTATGATAGCATATGACTCCTACTTATGTTATAACCATTTATGAAAGAGTATAAATAACTTGAAACAATAGTAAGATAGATAGATATACATATATACATATACATATACATATACATATATATATATATATATATATTGCTTGTAGAGATAGATAAATACATAAGTTTCCTATAGATAAAATAAGAGTTACATACTGCTAGCTCGATGGTCAATGGATGTGGCATAAAAAATAAGCCGACCCAGACACTGATGACATGTACCCCTTGCTCAAAGATACCCTACCCACCATCAACTAAATTAGATGAAGTGGACCCCCTAGCTCAAAGATACCATACACTAATGATGTGTTCAAATATTTATTGTAGAGATAGATAAATACATAAGTTTCCTATACCCTTCTTCAATTACATTCAACTTAATTATATGTATGCTTTGTTTCTTCTTCAATTAAAGTGACTGCATGGTAACCATTTCTGAAATAGCATTAAGATACATTTACACAACTTGAAACAAGAATATGATAGAAATATTCCTAACCCTTTCCTCTGTCCTTATGCGTTTTAAAGATATATATATTTGTATCATACTGTTGTTTCAGGTTCATATAAATTTGTATCATAATGTTGTGTCATTTGTATCATAAATTTATTTACCATGCATTGCTTATTTCATTGCACACATACCCTTCATCATTTGAAATCAACCCAATTAGATGCAAGTTGAGTTTGTTCTCCAATTACACTCAATATTGCATGTATGAATTTTTTGTTTTAGTTGGTATCATTATCTTCATTGTAACAATTATAAGTGTATGTTGTTTACTAATCACCGTGTCAGTTTAATGCAGAGGAAGAAAACAACAACAACAAATACCAGGCGACATGTAACAAGGATACTTGTACCAAAGAAGAGGCAAACAACTATGCTTACACATAAGAGAGGTGTGCATCTGCCTCATAGTGATGATGAGGACGTTGCCATTCTTGTACACCAGCCAAGTGAAGAAATAAGTAGTGAGGAGGAGGTAGAAATTGTTGTGGAACAACCAACCGAATTTGTACTCCAAGTTAACCTAGCTGTATCAACCAAAAAGGTTGCACCGAGGCGGGATTGGACCCAAGATGACATGGACCGTGCCCTTAAAGATGTCAAAGACCATGGGTGGTCAACTAGAGGTGCAACAAAAAAGTGGGGTATTCCTACCACAACATTGTCAAATTGGCTGGGTGGTGTGACCACATGTAGAAGGAAAGGGCCACCAACAGTCCTAACTGATGAGGAAGAGTCATTGATCATCAATTGGTGCAAGGAGATGGCTACTATTGGCCATGGTTTGGAGATTATAAATCTGAAAATAGAAGTGGCACAAATATGCGAAACAAGGGATACTCCATTCAAGAATGGGTTTCTCGACAAGTCTTGGTGGGCGGGATTCAAAAGAAGGCATCCTAATCTATTCTTGAGAGCAGCCCAAGGACAAGATAGAGACTGTGCTATAAATCTTAGGCCTGCAGTTGTAAATTATTTCTATGAAACTTTGGAGAAGGCATATGCAGCAGGGAATTATGGACCGCAGAGGATTTGGAGCTGCGACGAAATAGGGCTGCAAGCTGGCAGAAACAAAAATATGAAGGTGCTTTCCAAAAAAGGCAAAAAAAGTGTTGCTTACATTATCCCAAAGAGCTAGGAGTGGATCACTATTCTAGCGTGTGTCAATGCTGCAGGTCAGAAACTTCTAGGTTTTTATTTATTCAAAAGCAAAAAAAATGTGCAAAACTACATAGCCAACTGTGAGGTAGGAGCATTGATGTTTGTTCAACCTCACACATGGATGACCAAAGAGCTTTTTATCAAATGGATCAAGTTCTTTGCTATACAAGTACCTGGGGGTCACTCGCCCAACCATAGACACCTCTTGATATTTGATGGCCATGCCAGCCATATAGCCTTCTCTACCATTACCCAAGCAAGGGAGATTGGAATTGACTTGCTCACCCTACTAACCCACACATCACACAAGCTACAACCTCTTGATGTGAATGTCTTCTCATATTTCAATTCTAACTTCAAAAAGGAAAGAACAACTTGGAGTATTAGACATCCACATCTGGAGATAAGAAGGGCAGAATTGGCCACACTTGGTAGCCTAGCTTTTCAAAAGTCATTGACTGTTTCAAACATAACAACTGGCTTCAAGAGGACTGGTATTTTTCCCTTTGATCCAAATGCTTTGGATAAGGAAATGAGGGTTAGCAAGAATTTCCAGTTTGCTGCCCCCGAGGAAGCATCAGCTGCCGCAAACATTCCAAGCCTATCCAACAATGGTTTGGTAATGAATGTGGGTGAGTGTAATGGTGGAACTGTAGAGGTTGGAGAACAACAAAATGGGATGCATGAATAGTATGTTATGCAATTACCCATCTTCATTTCCAATCAAGTCAACTATATGTATGGTTAGTTTGATCTTCAATTACTCTAAAACTTACATGTTTGCATTTGTTATTTCAGATTCCAATGTACCACTTGAAGTAGTAGTATTGGGAGACTAGAATAGTCAGGGAGACATATTTCTCTCCCTACCAAGTCCACCTGAGCAACCCTCCTGGCTGTTAGGTGGGGCTGCTAATCTTGGTATGGATATGCATGTGGAGGAAGACCAAAGTCTTACAATGCCTTTTCCACCGCACAACATGGGTCCAAATACATTAGTACATTTTTATGCTGATTGGGGGGAGAGTGATGATGAGCATTTAGGAGTTGGATTGTATGCTAGAGATACTGAGGTGCCACAAACAAATAATGTTGATGTGATTGAGCCTTCACACATCTCACAATTATTGAAGCTATTGGTTCATGTAGTGAAAGACAAGACTAATAAGGTCGCTGATTGTGGGATCAAATTGCAAAGAGGATCCCAACTCCTAAATGTTGATGACTACATGGCCTTGCTAAGTGAGCAAGAGGAAAAAAAGGATCTAGAAGAACTGAAATTGAGGAAGAAGCAATAGATTGGAGAGCGCAAGATATAAAAGATTATAGAATTGGAGGTGAAGGCTATTATGAGAATTGGAAAGGAAAAGCAACGACTAGTAGCAGAGGCTGAAAAGGAGCTGAAAAAGAAGGAGAAGGATAAAAAAAGGGAGGAGCAAAGGAGAGAAATGGAAGCTGCAAAAAGGGAAAAGGATTTGGAGAAGGCACGAGAAAATGTTGCAAGGGAGAGGTGACTCAACAACCCTCTAAATCCCTTGCCTGACCTCCATAGGATCTTCACAGATTTTGTGTCTATACAATGCCCCCAATATTATCCATCACCTACCCAAACTAGCAGCCAAACATTTCATTCTTGGATCCCTTCACTTTCGCATTCCTATACACGGTCACTTATCCCTACCATTTCCCAACCATTTTAGAGTTGGAGTCCTCATTCAGAGTCAAACCAAACCTCACCTACCTTGAGCTTAATCCAACCTATTCAATCTTGGAGTCCTTCTCCATCATAGGCGAAATCCAACTCACAAGATAGCATGACATCAAATTTCAGTTTTCCGAGTTTTTTCGATTGATTTGAATGTTTTGTTACAACTATTATGTTTTGAAGGTTTTCATAGATTTGAAACGATGTTTGAAATTTTGTGTTTTGAATGTTTCTAACTTGGAACAACAATATGAATTGAATAGAAAGAACATGTTCCATCATGTTACTGTCACATTTTGTTTGAGTTATTGTAATTGATTAGCCAACAAGGTATACATCTAATTATGTGGAATGTAAATGAACAAGCCTATAGGAAACATATGTATGTATCTATCTTTGTAATAGTTTGCTGTATATATATATGTGTATATATATATATTAACATATATACATAGCTATAGGAAACTTCTCTATCTATATATGTAATTAAGTTGAATGAAAATGATCAAGGTTATAAGAAACATATGTATCAGAAAGGGTTGCAAATATTTACACCATAGTGTTGTTTGAAGTTATATATAAATTCAGAAATTTTAGTATGTTGTTTGAAAAATGGTATGAACATAAGTAGGAGTCAGCATATACATATACATATGCATATGCAAATACATATATGCATATGCATATACATACACATATACATATATGCATATGCATATACATACACATATACATATATGCATATGCATATGCATATATATGCGTATACATATGCATATGCGCATTATGCATATGCATATGCATATGCTGACTCTTATGTTAATACCATTTATCAAACAACATATTGAAATATAACTTCATACAGCATAACACTTTCTTATACATCATTATCAAATGTATATATAATTTCATATCCATATACATATAGAAATCTGCATACGCATTTAGATATATGCATATGCATATACGTATACATATACATATACATATCAAACAATGATACAAAGTGTAACAAAAAATTCAGACATGTAAGATTGAGTGTAATTGATGTACAAACTAAGCATGCATTTATTTCAGTTGATTGCAAATGAACAAGGCTCTTTGTGCAAGCAAATAAAAAATGCATGTTGTACTATCACATCCCCAATTATAATTGACACAAATCAAACTATGATACAAAGTGTAAAAAGAAATTTAGACATGTAAGATTGAGTGCAATTGATGTACAAACTAAGCATGCATCTATTTTAGTTGATTTCAAATGAACAAGGCTCTTTGTGCAAGGAAAGAAAAAATACATGTTATACTATCACATCCCCAATTATAATTGACAAAAATCAAACTATGATACAAAGTGTAACAAGAAATTGAGATATGTAAGATTGAGTGTAATTGATGTACAAAGTACACATGCATCTATTTAAGTTGATTTAAAATGAACAAGGCTCTTTATGCAAGAAAAGAAAAAATGCATATTATACTATCACATCCCCAATTATAATTGAAACAAATCAAACTATGATACAAAGTGTAACAATAAATTGAGACATGTAAGATTGAGTGTAATTGATGTACAAACTAAGCATGCATCTATTTTAGTTGTTTGCAAATGAACAAGGCTCTTTGTGCAAGGAAAGAAAAAATACATGTTGTACTATCACATCCTCAATTATAATTGACACAAATCAAACTATGATACAAAGTATAACAAGAAATTGAGACATACAAGATTGACTGTAATTGATGTACAAACTAAGCATGCATCTATTTCAGTTGATTTCAAATGAACAAGGCTCTTTGTGCAAGGAAAGAAAAAATGCATGTTATACTATCACATCCCCAATTATAATTGACACAAATCAAACTATGATACAAAGTATAACAATAAATTCAAATATGTAAGATTGATTCTAATTGATGTACAAACTAAGCATGCATCTATTTCAGTTGATTTCAAATGAACAAGGATCTTTGTGCAAGGAAAGAAAAAGTGCATGTTATACTATCACATCCCCAATTATAATTGACACAAATCAAACTATGATACAAAGTGTAACAAGAAATTCAGACATGTAAGATTGATTCTAATGGATGAACAAACTAACCATCCATCTATACCATATGTAGTGTTGTTTGAAGTTATATATAAATTTGATAATGTTGTATGAAGTTATATTTCAATATCTGTATGAGAAATGGTTATAGCATAAGTAGGAGTCAACCATCATCACAGTTAGTTGTAAGGGAGAGAGGCTGATATTTACAGTCACTTTAATTGAACAAAAAACAAAGCATACATCTAATTAGGTTGAATGTACATATGCATATATGTATGGGTGATCCCACATAAGTGACTAGTTAACACTTTGAGGGAAGAAGGAAATTTTTTTTTTTCCACCCTCCCACAAATTGAAGGGGTTCGAGTGAACCCCATGGTTCAATCGAACCCTTTCACATTGGAAAGGAAATAATAAAAAAAGGGGGTTCAAGCGAACCCAGGTTCGCTCGAACCCAGGTTCGCTCGAACCCGCAAAATTAGGATTAAAAAAAAAAAAAACAACGCACATTGTCATTTTCAATCAGTGTTAGAGCAAACTATGGACGGTGAAAAAAGCGAGCACAATCTCGGTGAAGACTGCATCACCCTCCATAGTCCACCACCCTCAGCACCCTCAACTCTCGTCTCAAGCACATGTTGGTTGCTTTTGCTTGATTTTTTTTTTTAAAATATTGAATGGTTGTAGAATTAGGATTTACAACTGTTGATTGCATTTGCTTGAAAGTTTCTAAAGCCTTTTCAACAAACCCATTTTGTGAATATGGGCTATCAAACGTTTCGTCTGCCTTGTCTATATTTCCACATTATGCATGCATGTCTACCTGCAACTATAACATCTGACAAAATTCCTCTATCCTTTATGTTTTGATGCATGTCAATACCTTGTTCCAATGCTCCTGTTCGACACAAGCTGGGAGGATGGTGGAAAAGGTTGTAGAGTCTGGATTTATAGCCGCCAATTGCATTTTCTTGAAAGTTCCTAAAGCCTTTTCAACAAATTCGGCGCCCTGGCCGTCCATACCCTGTTCCAATGCTCCCATTTTTGGTAGTGGAATTTGGCTTTACATCTGCTAATTGGATTTGCTTGAAAGTTTCTAAAGCCTTTTCAAAAAATCCATTTACACCTGCAACTGCATTTGCTTTAAAGTTTGTAAAATATTTTCAACCAATCTATTTTGTGAATATCCTACATTTCTTCCTGTCAATCAGTTCATGTGCCTTGTCTATGCTTCCACATTTTTTATATTAATTTTTTTAAGTTATAAACCCAATGTAAAATATTGTGGCAAGATGTTCAACTTGAAATAAACCTTCAAATTTGCATTAAACGAAATGGACAAATAGAAGAGAATTTGATGAAAGGCTTTATAGGTGTAACCAACTTTTCTATTGTAAAATCTAGATATTTCTATGGTCAAAGGAAAAATTGACACCTTAGTGTTAGATATCTAGAGCTAACAACTTGAAGCTAACTTCTCTATAAAAAAATTCACTAATGATAAGAAAACTTCCTTTATAGTGATGAATTTTACCTTGATAAGCATTTTGAGGGTGAATACATGAATTTTTAGACAAGAAAAACATAATTGTAAGGATTAGTTTGTTGAAGAATACACTTAGTACCATGAATTTCTCACACAATTGTAGTTGAGTTTCTCAACATCACAAACTTTAGTTCAAATACATCAATATATTATCACCTTCATTATTGCTAAAATAGAGTTATTAATATCAAATTATGATATCATTAAGTACCAATTTTCAAATTGAATATATATTTGGAAAATTGATTTTAAAATAAGGAAGGACTTTACAGATAGGTGTTTATTCAATTTGACTTAACCAATGCTATAATTATTGAGAAACTAAGTAAACAACATAATGAGATTGTTAACCATACTGATCAAACTTGAGTAATATATTAAATCATAAAATATGAATAATAAGAGAAACAATAAAAATATACAAACCATAAGAATATTGATACGGATTTAGTAATTTTATTTTTTCTTATTGTAACTTGAATGCATAAGTTGTTTCTAATATGGACTTAAGGAAAATTGTTTTTATTTTTAATCTTACAAAATAGAACAGGGCATTAATACAACAATAAAAAAGCATAACAATATCGACAATAATAATAATATGACTTGGAGAAAGTTAAAACATGAATTTTTTTTTAAGGCTAAGGTTTGTTCCTGCTCAACTCACCATCTCAATAACTACAACAATTATAGGTTCTTTATAAAACAAGGTTTTCAAGGACTTCTTATTTCCTAAAATAGTGATGTCCTACCCATACAATTTTCTAACACTTCACACATTTCCTAATCCCTTTCCACACTCTCAAAGATTCAAAGGCTATAGAAAACAAGGATTTGCAACTAATTTTATTAATAACACTAAGGAATTTCATAATTATTGTAACAACCCCCTTGGAGCTTTTGACTTGAGCATAACTTTTGACAAGAAACTGTAGACCAACGATCTAAGTTTCTTTATGTGTTGTAGTGATTATCCTTCTATGGTGAATAAGGAAAATATAAAGTGTGTGATTGATTACAATAAGCGACAATAGGAATATACACATACAAATTGCTTTATACACACATAATAGAGAGATTAACATTTGATCTATCAATTGATTATGCTAGCACATAATATATTATCACATGTCCTTCATCGTGCACATGGATTTATAACATTCATAAAATATGTGGTATCTAATACCCTATCTCTTATGTATTTATCATGTATTTGTCTTCTCCTCAATATTAGATCACCTATTGGAAAAAAAGGTATATGTTAACTAAGAAAAGAGAGGAAGAAGGTCAATAATTGGATGATGCCCAACAAAATAATTTGTTACGTATTGATAAGCTAATCCACAATGTACTAAAATGAAGCACATTATCTGTCTCTACATATAGTAGAAATTTAGTCCTTCACAAAGAACATTAGAGTGTATTTCCAAAGGAGACAAGCATTTGGAAAGTTCTTGATTTAAAGTGGATGGATAAGGTTGAAACACCACAGTAGAAGTTAATTGGTTCCTCTAAGAATAAATTATAGAATCCAAAGGAGAAGAAAATCCTCAAAACTTAAAAAAATATAAGTAGAAGAAGGGGATTAAATTATGAATTTAGCCACTAATAATGCACTAAAAAATAAATATTTCAACATGAACCATTGAGGACTAGAGAACAAAATATAATTTTAGAAGGAACCCTAAGATGGAAAAAATTGGAGATTAATGGGATGAAAGATAAGTGATGCAAGTGGAAAATATAAAAAATATGAAAAACTTAAATTCCTAGAATATTTGCTAACCTAAAAGGTATAAAAGAAGTGGTAGGAACCATGCCGATAGAACTAAAAGAAGGATCCAAAACATAAAGGAAAATAAAATATGTGTTAACTTAAAAACTCAATCCATACTATTTTGTATTTTCATTAAGCTATTTATGCTAACAATTTAGGATTTCGTATTGTCACTACATTTGACACTTGGCATCAACTCCTATGTGTTATTGTTTTATACACATGTACATCATCATCACACGTTCAAATAGAAAAATATTTTTTCTATACCCTTTTTATTTGTGACCTATATTCATCTCTCTTTTCTTTTAACTTATCACATGTATATTACTTGGGAATACACACACTTGTAGGTCCCTATTGAAACTATTTATTGTCTTATAAATTGGTGATTCCTCTTACCTAGTAAACCCAAAAATAGTACATGTGCATGTATCTCTATGTAACTAACTTCTAGATTATGGTGGGTTGTATGCTAAAGTAGTTTTATGGTATGCATGTCATAGATATAGTGGTAATGTGTGTTTAACTAGTTTAGTCTTAGGTATTAAATAAAAGATGAATCTATCTTTTGTATGGAGGATCACATGAATTTATTCAAAATTAATTATGGATATGAAAGTTCCTTATATTTTAGATCAAGTATCAAGTACTAACAAAATTAGTGGTGCAAAAAATTCATATTTTATTTGTATTAGATAATTGGTGGTTGTGGTTGTAAATGGCTTGAATTCCTAGGAAATTTAATGTCACCACTTTTCTATGAGCATGAGACATCCTCATCCTCTTCCCATAGAGAGAATTTTGCAAACATCTATAGTTGAAAATCCATAGCCAAAACTCAACATACTATCACACCCAGTTGGAATCAACTTAGTCATCCCACTAGCTCTTTAATACTCAAGTTGATAATTATGTTAAATACCATGTTTGTGATTTTACTAGCCACTCTCTTCAATCTTGGTGAAGATTGAGAGGGCTTATCCTTTTTTAGGAAGTGTATATTCACTTGATGGTCCTGCATTCTCTAACTCTTCAAAAAGTAATTTGGCCTTGTATGAGACAAATATAAATTAAGTCTCAAGCCAAAGAAATATTCTTTATTTTTGAACTAGAAGACCTTCCTCCTCTAGGGAGAAATTATCTATGATTTCCTCCTCTTGATCCAACACCTTTGGTTTTAGTTCTTCCTTTTTATCCACTCATGGCTCTCCTATTAAAAAAGTAATAAATATTTTATCCCTTAAGACAATGTTGGCCCTCTCATACTTGTCAATAGATATGAGTTACTAGCTACTACTATGAAGGAACTTCCAATGTTGAATAAGGAAGGATTTGTCACTCCAAAATAATATATCAAGGATCTTACTAATGGGTGCTCATTGCACCATGCGTCATTGATAAAATTATGGCTCTCAAAATATTTTCCACCTCCTTTAGAGACAAGGTGATGGATTCATTATGTGTTTGGTCAAATTTATAATCATTTGAAGATGGGATGTCTTGAAAATAATTTTCTATGAATACTTCAAATAAAGAGGAGATTCTATATCATTATTGAAAAGAATCTCCTACATTTTAAGCTCAAGCCCAGGTATTTAGTCCTTCTTTAACTTCAATCTGTTGGTGTCATGTTCATGAGAAAAAATATGTTGTGTCTACAAATTGTGTTAAACTGGACTTACAGAAAAAATACTTGACATTATCTATCTTAAGCACCTTGATTTTCTTAACAATATGGTTCTAAAAAGAGATTTAAACTCCTAAAATATCAAAAATATTTCATACTTCCCATTAATAAAATAAATCCAAAAGTACCTATAAAAATCATTAATCCTAATTATTTTTCTCACCTTTCTTCTCCTTAGATCCACCTCTAACAACTAGGGTATCAAAATAAAGTTTCATCCATGGACTTGTTTCTAATTTCCTTTCTTAACAAAAATCATATGATATTTTCGAATTTTAGTGAGATTATTAATATTGATAAATATTATCAATTTTTCCCATTCACTGGGTAAAGAATAATTTAATAGGATGCACTTATCCTCTTCATCCATCTTGACTCCTATCAAGACACAAGATGAGTACGTAGATCATATTAAATCTGTTCAAGTGATTAGTTATATTGGTTCAAGTAAATGGGATAATAAAAATACACAATCTTACATAATACTTGGATATTTACATGGGAAACACTTATGGGAGAAAATTTTCCATCAAAATATTTTTACTTTATATTATTCAAAATCAAAGATTGAATACAAGAATGCCTTTCCTTTTATTGATTCTTAATCTAAATCATACTTATATAATTTATTTGATGTTTTAAACCAATAACATATAATCTAGTTTTCCATAAGACAATCTTGTTTCAAAATCAAATCTACACCATCCATAAGTTAATCAATAGAGAATAAGGCACCTAGAATTAACAATAATAATTTCAATCACAAAACTAGTAACCCTTAGTTCCTTCAACTTAGTCTAATTCAAGTTTTATTCCAAGATGAAGAAGAAATCAAGTGACTATTTTTAAAGCTTTTGTTACACACTTGGTCATCCTACATTTTAGTGTACATTTATAAAATGGATGCATTAGAGAAACCCATTCATCAACATAAAACTTATATTTCTTCCTCCTCTTTAACCAATTATATGTGGAGTTCAATTTTTATCTAGATAAAAAAGGTAGAGTGGACCTAGATGGAAAATAATGAGTGTAGACAAAGAAGCTGGATATTTTGGCATGAATAAATCTTCGGAATCCAATTATATAACCTTTGATTATCGTCCCATCATTTGTGAGTCATTCATCCCACTTCAGGTTATTAATGGAATAAAGGGGAAAAAATCATTTAAGGAGTTACATGCCACATGATTGTAAGATATAGACAAATTTTCTTATAATTTCCAATTATTAAATCATTCATGCTATAAATCCCTTGATTTGAAAAGAAACATATTGTCTTGTTTCCTTTATGGTAGACACATAGTTAGAGAATAAGTTGAGAAGAAACATGTCTAATCTAGATACATGTGTGTGCTTTGAAATCTCAAGGTAATTTAGAACTTGTTGGCCCTTGTGATTTATTCATGTGGATCATATATTTAAGATCATTTTATATATTTAAATGTATAGTTAGAAGTTTCTACATTTTGGTGAAATGAGTTCGTGCATGACTTTGTTCATTATGTAAATTTAAAGATTTATTAATATTTCAAATTGATTTTCTTGTTGCACAAATTTGTTTAGTAATAAATGTATGTAGAAGTTACATTAAATTTATTGAATGTATGTACATGCACAAGTGAGAACTATTAAATCTAGATATATAGATAGTGTTCATGTTTAATTTACATTCTATATCATGTGCACACAAGTGTAAATTTATTTAGAACTGTTCTAGATTTCTATTCTCTAGATCTAGATATATTAAACCAAGGTCTCATTCCTCCTTTAGGTACATACATATCACAATGGAAAATGCACCTGTTCCACCTCTAGAAACAATATTTGCACATACTAATAGTGATATTAGGAGATTGAGAGAGTCATTAACTGATGGTACAAATGTAGGAATATATTAAGATGTTTGCATGTCCATTTTACAAAGCTTAGAACAATTAAGAGATAAACTTGGACAAGATACTAGTTTTTCCCCTGATAGAGTAGCTACGATTCTTTCCCACATGCAGGAAGAAGTCCATGGTGAGGTTTCTTATAAAAAAATATAGGAGGCTATGACCAAAGAAATGATAAAAAACAATTCTTTTCCATTCTATCAAAATATGCGTAAGGTGAAGGGTTACCAGGTCATAAAATGTTTGGATCCTCTTATGGCCCCATTGATATACCCACGATTTCTAGCAGCACATGGTAAGTATCCAAACAATGACCAAATTCCATTATGTTTTGTTCAACAGTTTTATGTTGAGGTCCATTTGGGCCTGAAAGTCAACTACTTGGACATTCCAGCATATGCTGGTCAGGGACGTGGTAGAATTGCCGATAGGCCCACCTATCGTCGAGCAGATAGACCAGCCCTAGTGTTTAGGGTATTGGTTGGTGATAGGTCTCCTGTTCTCACCCCAGCTCTGGACCCCTTACTGGACTAGGTTATCATTGCTTCCCAAAAGGAAGCAATTGACAGTGTTGGCGACATTGCATCCATGACCACTCAGATATCTAATAATCATGTGGATCAATATTTGATGTCTTGATGTTCACGATCCATACCATTTACAAGATAGGACAACAAAATAGACACTTTTCAGGTGGCAGACATCCCTGGACCGACACTGCTCAATGGACTTACATGAGACATGGCACAAAGGACTATGATTTCTTTGGCTGAGGACCTCTTGCAGGCATATGCTTACATTGGATCGGACTATGGGATCCCTATAGACCATGTCAGAGGTCATTTGGATCGAGGAGTTCGTTCACATCCAGGATCCCATCATTCTCATTACTCTCAGCCTAGCTGTAGTGCACATGAGGATCCACCTACAAATCATTCCACTGCTATAGTTGTTACACATTTTATGGAGCTGTTGACCGGTCCCAGTTCAACGTCGATGCCATCTTAGCTGCATAGTCCCCTTGACTCATCATTTATGGCACAACATGTGACAAGCCCTCAGATTGAAATGTTGACTAAGCATCTAGTTGATTTGGTGGAGACATCTATGGCAGATGACCATGAGCATTCAATACCAGATGATGTGCAAGTATGTGTGCATGTGCATGTGCATGTTTCAATTTTTTTAAATTTTTTTTTTTTTTAAATTTTAATTTTAACTAGATATTCATGTAATATATATGTATATATATTGTAGATGGACATGCCTCATGTTACTCCGAGCCTTCGTCCAGGTCATGTACATCGTTGTGACTCTATGGATGATTCTGTTAGTAATGGACATGCGAGTTTTAAATTTTTTTATGTAGACATGTATATGTACATGCATATGTATGTATAGATCTAGATAGATAAATTTAAAAATACATGTACATTCTTAAAAATAACTTTCATAAAATTTATAATATATTATATGTATTTAACACATTTTGTACACAATTTTATCTATAGGGCTCAGCACATCTTTCAGAGTAGGGTTCTCATTCAGATGATCGTTCGATTAGGAGTCAATATTTATATTAGGCTGCTCTAGATTTATGAGTTATTTATGTTCATTATATATGACTTGGGCTACATGTTTTATGACTTAGGCTACATGTTTTATGTTTTATGACTCAGGCTACATATTTTATGTTTTATGATTTGGGCTACATGTTTTATGTTCATTATACTTGGGCTACATTTTTTAGATTGTTGATACATTGTACAATAGATTATGATTATGATGGTCATTTTGAAAATCGTTGTTTAATTAATGAGTTTTGTGGTTTTTTTAACATAGACAACTAGATGAAAAGTTGAAGGAACTCATCTTAGGGACTATAAAAGGTAAGTGCACCAAGATGGTTCCCAAAAAGGGGACTTAAGTGGACAACTTTTTCTGAAATCAGGAAATACTGACCTTGGACGTGAAATTGAGGATACTTAGACTCAAAATTTTGAGATGGAACAAAAAGAAGGATTCAAGTGCTCTGAGTCTACTTTCTAAACTACTAATTTATTTTGAAAATGGTTGAGATTAAGGGGTTCAAATGAGGGACGTACACAAATTGGTGTTGTTTTTTTCAGAAAAAACATAACATAGCAACTCTTGTACGACCCTCGTACGGTGAACTTTTTTTTAGTATTTTTAAAATTGCAACAGTCAGAAGTTAGCTAGCAGTATGTAGTTGATGCACAATTTTTCTGATAATTTTTTAATGAATATTTGATTTTTTACTAATTTACGAAGTGGACATTTCCTGAAAATAGAATTTTGGCCA
The DNA here is from genome assembly GCA_007115665.2 of Sequoiadendron giganteum. NCBI lineage: Eukaryota > Viridiplantae > Streptophyta > Pinopsida > Cupressales > Cupressaceae > Sequoiadendron > Sequoiadendron giganteum. Next base: position 256,719,242 of record CM021101.1, read on the forward strand.
TGTTGCCCATACAAATTTTGGAAACTAATTGATTTTTTTTTATTTTTTTTATTTTTTATTTTTTATTTTGTAGAATGGAGTCTAGTTTCTAAAAATGTAATTTATTTGAAAAATTGATGAACGGTTAATTTATAACGAAAAAAATACCAAACACCGCTTTTTGGAAAAAAAAAGACATACAGATAAAATAAATTATGGATGAAAGACTTAACATTTTCAGAAAGTGAAAAAAATTACATCGTTGGATAGCTAAGATATAACCCAACATTACCCATGTGTTCGATTTTTTCGATATTGAACCATGTGCAATCCTGATGGTGAGCACAACCTCAATTTTGAGAAATATGGTGGATATTTAAAAAACACATCTTTGGTTGTTGGGAATGCCCTCCAAGCCTTTGGGTTGATATTCCAAGGCAAATACCAAGCCTAAGGCTCAGGAATTCCCAAAGCAAGATATAACACGCTCGCGTTATATCTCACTTTTCACATGGTTTTTGCTTCTGCGGGGAACATGTCAACTAGGACATAATGCGAGCGCATTATAATGCGCTCGCGTTATGTCTTCCTTTATGTTAAATACCAATATATTGAATGTATGCTGATATATTTGTATGTTTGTATGTACATGTATGTCATGTATGTATGTATGCTTGTATGGATGTAAGATTATATGTACATATGTATTATGCTTGTATGTATGCATTTATGTATGTCTTTAGACAGAGGGAGAATTTAGAGAGAAAGAGAGTCTAGAGAGATGGAGAGTGGGTGGAAGTGAGAGTTTAAGAGAGAGGGAGTGGGATAGAAGGGGTTGGAGTGAGGGGGACTTAGCTAGGTAGGGTGGGAGGGATAGAGGGAGGGAGAGAGAGAGAGGGGGGGGAGAGAGAGAATTGAGGAAGGGGAGAGGAGGGGGTGGGAGAGAGAGATTGAGGGAGAGGAGAGAGAGAGGGGAGAGAGATGGAGAGAAAGGGGGAGAGAGAGATGAGAGAAAGAGAGAGTTATGTAGGTAGGGTGCCAAAGGGAGAGACTTGAGAGTGTGAGGGGGGGTGAGAGGGAGAGACTTGAGACATAAGTAGTTAGAGGGAGTGTGAGAGAGAGGGAGTGGGAGAGAGAGGGAGTGTGAGTGAGAGACCTGAGAGAGGGAGAGGGTGTGGTAGGGAGTGACCTGATAGAGGTAGAGAAAGAGGGGGGTGGAGTGAGAGGGACTTATCTAGGTAGGGTTGGAGGGATAGATAGAGAGAGGGGAGAGAGAAAAAGAGAGAGTTACCTAGGTAGGTTGCCAGAGGGAGAGACCTGAGCGAGAGAGAGGGTGGGAAGGAGAGACATGAGAGAGAGGGAGAGAGAGGTAGTGGGAGAGAGTGGGATGGAGTGGGAGGGACATAACGAGAGATGGATAGAGGGAGCGAGAGAGGGTGGTAGGGATTGATTGAACGAGAGGTACACAGAAAGAGGGAGACGGTAGATAGAGACAATTAGAGAGGGTAGGAGGGAGGGAAGGAGGGAGAGGTGAGATGTATAGATAGAGATAAAGTGATAGGGGTTGAGGGTATAGGGTTGAGGGAATAGCATCGATGGTAGAGGGTATTTGGTTGAGGGTATAGGGTAGAAGGTTTAAGGGTTTAGGGTTGAAGGGTTGAAGGGTTTTGGGTTAAGGGTTTAGGGTTAAGGGTTTACTTGGTTGAGGGTAGAGGGTTTAGGGTATAGGTTTGAGGGTATATGGTTGAAGGATTAGGTTCAAGGTCCAATGTAAGGGGTTGAGGGTTTAGGGTTTAAGGATTGAGGGTTGAGGGATTAAGGGTTGAGGGTTGAGAATTGAGGGTTGAGCGTGTAATGTATAGGGTAAAG
>CM021101.1:256721110-256822578 GCA_007115665.2 Sequoiadendron giganteum
TTAGGGTTTAAGGGTTAAGGGTTGAGGAGTTGAGGGATTAAGAGGGTATATGGGTTGAGGGATTAGGGTTGAAGGGTTGAGGGTTGAGGGATTAAGAGGGTATGGGGGTTGAGGGATTAGGGTTTAAGGGTTAAAGGTTGAGGGTTGAGGGATTAAGAGGTTATAGGGGTTGATGGATTAGGGTTGAAGGGTTGGGGGTTGAGGGATTAAGAGGGTATGTGGGTTGATGGATTAAGAGGGTATAGGGGTTGAGGGATTAGGTTTTAGGGGTTGAGGGTTGAGGGTTGAGGGATTAAGAGGGTATAGGGGTTGAGGGATTAGGGTTTAAGGGTTGAGGATTGAGGGTTGAGGGATTAAGAGGGTATAGGGGTTGAGGGATTAGGGTTTAAGGGTTGAGGATTGAGGGTTGAGGGATTAAGAGGCTATAGGGGTTGAGCGATTAGGGTTCAAGGGTTGAGGTTGAGGGATGCAGAGAGGGTATAGGGGTTGAGGGATTAAGTTTAAGGGGTTGAGGTTGAGGATTAAGAGGGACCCATAGGGGTTGAGGGATTAGGGTTTAGGGTTGAGGTTGAGGTTCAGGATTAAGAGGTATAGAGTAGAGGATTAGGGTTGAGAAAGGAGGTTGTGAGGTTGGTTGAGGTTGAGGGACCAAGGGGTATAGGGGTTGATGGATTAGGGTTTAGAAGTTGAGGTTAAGGATTAAGAGAATTTATAGGGTAGAGGATTGAGTTGAAGGGTTGAGGGGTTCAAGGATGCAAATTATAGGGGTAGAGGATTAGGGTTGAAGGGTTGAGATTTGAGGTATTAAGAATTTATAGGGTTGAGGATTATGGTTTAAAGGTTGAGGATGAGGAGTTCAAGGATTAAGAGGTATAGGGGCAGAGAGATTAGGGTTGAAGGGTTGGGTTGAGGGATTAAGAATTATAGGGGTTGAGGGATTAGGTTTAAGGTATCTCTCGGCCCTGTCCCACTCTCCCCTCTCCTCCCTCTCTCTTTCTCCCCTCTCTTCCCCTCTCTCCCTCCACTCTCTCTCTCCCCTTCTCCACTCTCCACTTTCTCCCATCTTTCTCCCTCCGCCTCTCTCTCCTCTCATCTCCCACTCTTCCTTCTCCCTCTCTCCCACTCTCCTTCTCCACTCTCCCCTTCTCCTCTCCTCTCTCCACTCTCTCTTTCTCCCACTCTCCCCCTCTCTCCTCCTCTCTGTCTCCCACTCTCCTATACCTCCCTCTCTCTCTTTCTTTCGGTCTCCCTCTCTTTCTCCCTCTCCCCCTATCCTCCTCTCTGTATCTCCTCTCACCTCTCCCTCCTCTCTATCTCCCTCTCTCTTTCTCCTCTCCCCACCTCCCTCTCTATCTCCATCTCTCCACTATCTCTTTCTCCCCCTCTCCTCTCCCTCCCCTCTCTCCCTCTTTCCTCTCCCAATCTCTATTTCTCCCCCCTCTCCCCCTCCCCCTCTCCCTCCCTCTCTCCATCTTTCTCTCCCACTCCCTCTCCCTCCCTCTTCCCACTCTCTATTTCTCCCACTCTGCCCCTCTCTCCCTCCCTATCTATATCCATGTCTCCCACTTTCTATTTCTAACCCTCTACATCTCCCTCTCCCTCTCCCTCTCCCTCCCCTCTCTCCCTCCCCTCTCCCTCCTCTCTATCTCCATCTCTCCCTTCATCTCTTTCTCCTCTCCTCTCCTCCCTCTCTCCCTCTTTCTCCCCCCACTCTCTCTTTCTCCCCTTCTCCCTCTCCCTCCCTATCTCCATCTTTCTCTCCCTCTCCCTCTCCCTCCCTCTCTCCCTTTTTCTCTCCCACTCTCTCTTTCTCCCACTCTCCCCCTCTCTCCCTCCCTATCTATCTCCATGTCTCACACTTTCTATTTCTAACCCTCTGCCTCTCCCTCCCTCTCTGCCTCTCCCTCCATCTCTCTCCCTCTCTCTCTCCAACTCTTCCTCTACCTCTCTCTCTCTCTCACACACACACGCACACTCACCTCTATCTCCTCTACTATAAGGGTGCAGGGGACAACTATAGAATTAGGATAGAGAGTAAAGACAAAGAGGGAGAAAATAAATATACTAAGAAAGCCATATTTCACATAACGCGCTCGCGTTATAACGTGAGCACATGTTGTACTCCACTAAAATAGTAGAAAACTCTATATACCCATGATTTCAAGGCCCACAGTCTACATATTCCTCTGGTTTTGCGCGTGCTCCAACAAAAAGTGGCCTTTTGATGATGTTGTGAAGTGTGCAAGCATGTTTTTCATATTCCATCACCTTTTTCCATGATCTTTCTACCACCTTTGCATGAAATAACAGAGTTTCCACGTTGAAAGACATATAATATCAATTGAAGTTTGAATTCCATTGAAAACTGATATACAATTGAAGTTTGGAGGGGAACAAGCTTTTGAACAAGTCAAATTGTTGTGGAGTTTAAAGAAAGAAGAAGCTAAGGCTACATAATTGGGTTGAACTCCTCCATTTGAAAGTTTGGTTTTTTAGGTATGTGAAGTCTTTACAAATTTCTTTCATTCTATTATGGGTTGCTTTCATTTTTGTTTGTCATTATAGCCTTAGGTTGTCAATGCACATTTTAAATTACCATTATATACATAATTATATACACTTGCCAATTACTATTTTAAACTTGATGCAGAACATCTACCAGGATCCATAAATCATCAAAGGTACTTCTGACCCTAAATTAAATTGAAGAAGATCAACAAACAAACTCAATCATATTTTCATCAAAACATTAGAACTTCGTTTCAACTCTTTGTCAGACTCAAAAAAATAGATTAACCATCATAAAATTGATTGTAACATAGCATAAAGTTGATTAGAAACTCAGAACCATTCACCAAAATTCATCCTTTAATACAACTCCAAGCCTCTCCCATTCCTCTGAAGGGTCCAAATACCTTCCAATACCTTTGTACAGATGAGGTGGGACAAAAAATAGTAGAGTTCAAGAAGTATAAAATAGTGGCATATGCTACAAAAGATGGGTCTCAAGAAAAAAGGTGTGATTTCGTTATTGAGAAGATTCCAGTGTACCAATTTATGACCACATTTTGTGACAATATACTATTTGAGTATGAAATGCATACCCATAGAGCCCGATGGTTGGACACATAATTCAAGCTATGCAAGGAAACCTTTCCAGTTGGAAGCATAGTATCTGTGGTTGACTTTGCAGAGAACTACACTCTACAACCACAACATGAGGCGCAGTCACAGTATTACAACTCCACACAAGTTTCGATATTTGTGCACATAGCATTTATTCATGCATCTGATAGTACAAATGAGCAAAGGAAGGTATTGAGGGAGTACCACGTTTACATTAGTGATGATCGCACACATTCTCCAGAGTTCGTGCAAGGTTGATTACAGATGTTCTATAGTGGTTTGGCTCAGAGGGGCATAGAATACGATCAACATATAACATGGAAAGGGGGAGCATTATGGTGCAGGATCATGCATGAAAAGAGAATTAGCACGAGAAGAGTTAAAGTATAAAGACAACTTGCAAAGTTGACAGATGCAAAATCAATCGTCGAGTGGTGTAATTCTTTGATGGGTCCACGTAATGAAGGTACGTCTTCAGTTCATATATTTTTTTGGTTGATGGATGATACTAACATTGCACCATATGAAGACTATTTTACACTAATAGGATTGAGTGAGGTACACTCTTTCCTTAGCTCAAATGCAGGTTCATGGAGTATCGATACACGAAAGATGTCATGCTTTTGTTCTTCTTGTACAATGCAAGTCTGGAATGATTGTGAGTCAGGGGAGTGGGTTGACAAATGGTTCACAAGTTATCTTAGCCCACTTCACACATATCGCCCTACGATGGCATTGGAACTGACACAGATGGAATCATCGGTCGACTTTGACCACGTATCAAATCTAGTTCAACCAGGTGATATATCTACTTTCTTAGTTGTTGAAATTCCATATCGTTATCTTACTTTGTACTGTATTCATAATGTTGACAAATTTCAAGATATTTTTTGCACATATCAATGCAGGGCATGTTTATGCAGTTATTGTAGATGAAGACAATGAAGAGGGAATAGACTATTACTTGTATTGTTGTGTTGAGACTAAATTTTTTTTGGAGGTCCCAATTATAGATGGAGAAAACATCGAATACCCTTCAGGCTCAGTTGTGGTTACTGGAACATCGCTTAGAAGGTACCCACATTCAAGTGTTAAACATTGGCTATTTCAGGACTTTGACATGCATCGTAAGATTCTTCATTACTCGAACCTTTTCGTGGCATACAATGTTCATTTGACCAAATATGGGGGTAGACCTTTGAACAAGACGTTATGGAAGGTCCGTGAGTCTGACCATGAGGCAATTCTTGACACAATAAAGAGTAGAGCAGTCTCGGATGGTTCATTGGATTAATTTGTAAGTATATGCACATTAGTTCTTATTAATTTATACTTGTATGCACATTAATTTGTTTGATGACAATGCTATCATCTTCTTTTATAGTGATTGGTGTCCCCTTGCAAAAAATGCAGATATATGAGCCATCCAAGAGAATGTCAGCCAAAAAAGCAATGCAACATCCTTATTTCAATGCCTGCATGCAACATCTGTAAGTGCCTTCCATCTATTTTTGTTTCATTTCCATTTTGGATGCTCTTTCTTTTTCTCTTTTACTTTGCGTATTTGTAAGTAAACTATTAAAAATTGATTGATCTTTCGTTGAAGAAAATGTTGATTTAAGAGCCATCAAAGAGAATCTCAGCCAAAAAAGCAATGCAACATCCTTATTTTGATGATCTTGACAAATCTCAATTTTGATTTCAAGCCATTATAAAAGAGCGTGTGAATCTTAGCGAGGGAATCTCAAGTTACTCATTTGAAGTTAACCTCATAATGAGCACCTATGATGTAGACATTTAAAGAGAATCTCGAATGTATGAGTGACATTGTAAAAGATCTGTGAGAACGAAGTGCCTGAGGCATTGTAATAAGATTTAATTACATAATGAGATGTACTCAAATATTGTAAGGTTTGAGTTCATGTTTGGTGTAGTAGCACCTTGTTCTGTAAATGCCTTGAATAGGAAAATTTGCAAACTTTGAATTTTGAAATGTAAACAATGTGAAAAAGGTCATATAAAGGTCATGTAAACAATTTGCAACTTTTTTTCTACAACTCGTGTGACCAAGCGGACTGTTCCAACATGTCCGAATAGGTATGTTTATGCTAGGCATGGTCCTCTTTCGTACCGAAACACGTAGAATCGCTCTGAGCTATGTTCCACCGGATCGATCCCTTAAGGGTCCAAAGTGCAAAATGGATGCAAACTTTAGCATGCTATTACTTGGATACCGTGACACTTAGAAACTTCTCATCTGATCCTATAGGATAAAATTGGGCCCCTCTAGAAAAACCTCTCTCAGTTTTGGCTATCTTGGAGTGGTTTTCTAGTGGCGGAGGATTTTCATTTGATGGACAAAGTGTCAAATTCAAGCTGTGCAAAGTTGCAAAGTGGTGCAACTTTCGCTCTGCAACTCGTATGACAAAACTAACTATTCCAACGCGTCCGAATAGGTATGTTTATGCTAGGAATTGTCTTGTTTCGCATCGAAACATGTGGAATCGCGCTGAGCTACGTTCAACCGGATTGATCCCTTAAGGGTCCAAAGTGCAAAATGGCTGCAAACTTTAGCATGCTATTACTTGGATAACGTGATTCTTAGAAACTTCTCATCTGATCCTACAGGATTGTGTTGAGCCCCTCTACAAAAACCTCTCTCGGTTTTGGCTATCTCAGAGTGATTTTCCCGTGGTGGTGGATTTTCACTTGATGGAAAAAGCATCAAATGCAAGCAGTGCAAAGTGGTGCAACTTTTGTTCTGCAACTTCTGTGACCAAGTGGACTGTTCCAACACATCTAAATAGGTATTCTTATGCTAGGAATGGTCCTCTTTCACATTGAAACACGTGGAATTGCTCTAAGCTATGTTCCATCGGATCGATCCCTGAAGGGTCCAAAGTGCAAAATGGTTGCAAACTTCAGCATGCTATTACTTGGATACCGTTACACTTAGAAAATTTTCATCTGATCCTATAGGAAGGCGTTGGTCCCATCTAGAAAAACCTCTCTCGGTTTTGGCTATCTTGGAGTGGTTTTTTCGTGGCGGCAGATTTTCACTTGATGGAAAAAGTGTCAAATTCAAGCTGTGCAAAGTTGCAAAGTGGTGCAACTTTCGCTCTACAACTCGTATGACCAAACTAACTGTTCCAAGGTGTCTGAATAGGTATGTTTATGCTAGGCATGGTCTTTTTTTGCACTGAAACATGTGGAATCGCTCTGAGCTACGTTCCACCAGATCGATCCCTTAAGGGTCCAAAGTGCAAAATGGCTGCAAACTTTAGCATGCTATTACTCGGATACCGTGATGCTTAAAAACTTCTCATCTAATCCTATAGAATTGATTTGAGCCCCTCTACAAAAACCTCTCTCAGTTTTGGCTATCTAGGAGTGGTTTTCCCGTGGTGGCGGATTTTCACTTGATGGAGAAAGCATCAAATGCAAGCAGTGCAAAGTTGCAAAGTGGTGCAACTTTCGTTCTGCAACTTGTGTTACCAAGTAGAATGTTCCAACACATCCAAATAGGTATTTTTATGCTAGGAATGGTCCTCTTTCTCATCGAAACACGTGGAATCGCTTCGAGCTATGTTCCACCAGATCGATCCCTTAGGTTGGAGGAGTCTAAAGTTGCAAATTTGTAAGTTGCTTAAAGCAACAAATTTGAAATGCAATGGTTACTTATTTTGAAAGTTGGTTTTTAGTTAGTTGAGGGCATGGATCAGTTAGACAAGGGTGTAAAACACTATATAAAGCCTTGAGAGGCTCAAATGGAGGTTGTTGATGAACTTTTGGAGAAGATAAGATAAGAATTATTCACACTGTTTTCTATTTTTTAGATTTTTTATACAAACTTGTTGATCCCGTACTTGGTACGACCTTTAGCTTCCTGTACGGTCCCAAGGCTGACATGGATTGAAAGAGGGCTGAGTTCACAAGAACCCATCTCTCATGATAATGAATGGCCCACTTATCACTCATTGCATGTAGGTGATGCTCATAGAGGTGAGGCACTAGGCCTTCCCAAAAGGTCACCCATCCCAGTACTACTCCAACTCAAGTGCTTAACCATGAAGTTTTTTCCCCGAGGTTAAGCCCACTTAGGTTGCGAACCCATTTGCAAAACCTTAAGCAAGTGTTGTGTCTTATGAAACATTCATTATAGATCCCCTTTAGCTCATCAATTGATAAGTAGGAGGTATTTTCTACAATGTGTCAAATTGTGATATTGCTATCAGGATTCAATTGTGTAGTTTTCGAGTATAAAAGAGAATAAGAAGGGAAGATCAGAGTAATCAATTTACGGACTTATTTTTATTATTGAATTACCTAGTGTGGGATTGGTCTATATGAGAAAAAAATTATAATATGGGAGTATACATTTCAAGCATATAATCCAGAAAGGACTCAAAGTTAGATGCATGAGTACAAAGTATCGATCAGGAAAGGCATCCCAATTCTCAAGGCCTATATATCAATGATAGGCAGATTTATATTTTAAGCTAGCACATGATTTTAATTGATTAATTAGAAACACCTATTATATTTATTTATCAAATTTCCATTATCAAATTAATATTTGAATTAGATTTCATATTCAGAATTTATTTCATTTATAATTTGGGGACTCCGTTATCTATCTTAATAATATTGGATGACAACCTTTGTCAATCCAATAAGAAATAAATCAAAAATCTATTGATCCAAAGCTCGAGTCATTATAGTGGTATTAGAGCAAATGAACTTGCTAGCCTTTGGGTATTGCAACAAATTGACTTTCCATTAGAAGCATGGTGACCGATGATAGTGGTTGGCATTACTCAAGAAGGATGAACATCTTAAAGACATTTGTGGAAATTGGGACAAGTAACCTTCTTGTGGACTTAGGATTGCAATATTTGATGTACAACATGTTCCACCATTTCTTCAGTAGGATCAAGAACACACATAATGAAGGTGTGTTTGCAGCCATGAAAGATTATGGTTCGAACTATCCAGAAGAGTGATGTTTTATCTCGACCACCCATATCTATACCATGGTTTTTTTGGAAACAAGGATGGGTTCTCTCTTCATCGGAATATACATTATTCCTCGATGTGTTCACACTAGTGTTACAAGACTTGGACTCGCCTCAGACTTGACAAGCCAATTTTTGACTTGGACAGGGGCTCGGAACCCAGACTCTACAAATAGAAAAACCTAAGAAATTCAAAGATTTTAAAGGATTTAAAACTTGTTTCATGCACCCTTTAATAAATAAGACTTAAAGATACAATAGCATCATCAAATAGAAATTACTATGATCCCATACAAAAACATACATCAATCACATAAATATAAGCATCGATAAAAGATATTTGTATTAACATAAAAATTACCTTGAATACACGTAACTCATAACTATTGAACCATCAATTTATAATGCAAATATGGATAGGCATCGATAAAAGATATTTGTATTAACCAAATAGCCATGTAGGCATACATCAATATATGTCGATATATGTATGAAATATATGTACAAAATAGCCATATAGGCTTACGAGAATGCCATATAGGCATACAATGTCAAATATGTCCAATAAAAAATATGTACAAAGCTGCCATGTAGGCATACAAGAAAGGACTCTGGAATCAAAAGTCATTGCTCTCCATGCCTTGGAAATAAAATCTTTCCCTTTCCTTTTCGCTTGGATGGTGATAGGTCTGTCACTCATTTTTTCTACGCTCGTGGAGTGCTCCTGCTACTCCTACTAGGGTTTAGTTCATGGTGGAGTTTTAACTATTACAATAAGAAGTAAAGACATGAATATATAGAAATTACATTATAAAAAATGATATATTTTACAAAATAATCACTAACAACCATCTCACGATCTCTCTCCACGAGGGAAATATTCTCACGCCCATGCTCAGGCGTGCTCAAGCCCTGTATATACCATAGAAATAGAAATTAAACTACGTGAATCAATAATGGTTTGATTTTTCACTAACTAACATCTATAACAAAAAATGTAAATTGAAATTTACTAATTTGCCTCATACCTCTTTTGTCAGAGCCATCGAGGATTGTATAGCAGATGTCACACTAATATCCATTTCCCTTGTCACATTCAGAGGTGTATCGTCTCGCAACAACTGAAAATAAAACAACAAAATATTCAACGTAATCAACGATGTGCATATAAACTATACAAATCTATTAAGTACTTGATTCATTAGTTAAGCTCTTTATTCTATTACCTGTGTGAAGGTTTGAGTAAATCCACCGCCACTGGGAAGTGTTCCATCAAAACCTCCAATATTAGTCTGTTCAATATCCAAAATCACATATTAAATTACCATTCGTAAAACAATGCTATTAACATGCAATAAATTTATAATTGTTTACTAGTTACATACCCTAGCGATAGGTGTACTACAAAAATAGGTTGGTGGGGGGCCGGTGTATCCAGTCTCAACACTATGACCGTGCAATTTTATTAAAATCATAAAACATTTTTAGTTAATCTTGCATTTCAAAATTGAAATTTAATAAATTAAATTCAATGAACACATGCACTAACTTTTACCTGATTATCAATGCCATATGCCTCATGCAAAATGTCAGCTGCCCTCTCCATCTCCATAGTTGTAGATGGATCCTACGTAGCAGTCTTTTGAGTGTCGGTGGGGTCATATGAACAAGTAGCCCCGCAAGATTGACACACATGTGTTCAAAGGCCACCACTCGAAGACTCCCCTGGATGGCGCTGTAGAATAGGGCTAGTATGATGGATGACACTCTGGGTCAAAGTGCTAATTGCCTGCAATGTCTCTACATCAACACTTTCCTTCGTGATGAAAGCATAACAACGTGCTCACGAGGTGGCCCAACGAGAGCTCATCTACCTTTCCGCGTAGGATTCGACTGTGCACCAGGTCTATCCTGAGCTGACCCCCCACCTCTCCCCTGGAAATCCCTCATATCAAAATAATTTGGGATTTTGTTCAATATGAACTCATTGTACAGTTTCCTATGGAAATATTGCGGGACCTCACAATTGTTGCACGGTGGGTAATCGAAGACCATGTACCACCTATCATAAAAGTGGTCCCTAATCTGTTGGTGGTGGCACCAATGGATAGGAAACCTCTTCGCATTGAGGGTAATATTTTGATTTGTGCGTGGGTCAATGAATAATGAGCACAAATCACCTTTTGTAATTTTTAAATCCTTCACATCCTTGTATGATATTTTATTTGCATAATAATCCCTAGCCGCCTGCCTCCTATCTTGCCATCCAGTTATTTGTTTGCTAATCGAATCTACATTTTTTAACATATCTTTTAATGAATTTGGTAGGGTCATTCTTTCTGCGGTTGAACCATTTGGATCACTCAACCTACTGATCAAATCCTCAATTCTCTTTTTGTTGTTCTCAATTTCACTCATTAAATTTTGTTGAGTGCTAAGAGGGGGTTGAGTCATTGGTGGAGGAGGTTGATGTTGTGCTTGATTTTGATCTTGAGGATTTGGTTGGTCTTCCTATTGAGGATTTTGAGGGTTTGCAGGTTGATTTGCATCTCCTAAAAATTCAAACAAATAGATATCAAATTCAACCTAAAACTAACAAATTCAACCTAAAACTAACTAATTCAAAACAAAAACCATAGAATCCTTACCTCTCACAGCTCCTCGTCATCGTGGTGCCATTGTTGCGAAGAGATAGGGATTTTTGGTGAAGAAATTTGTTGAAATTCTCCTCCTAGAATGCAAGCACGAAATTGTGGTGGTTTTGGCCGCGGCTGCAAAAAAAAACTAGTCGAAATCCTAATGAGAGATTTGCATTTTTTTTTTTGCTTTTAACAATCAATAACGCGAGCGCGTTATAATGCACTTGCGTTACTAGTTTGTAGTTGCCGAGCCTCAGGCTCGGCATAACGAGCCATAACGTGAGCGCGTTATGGTTTTCCAAATAATTTTTTAGGGGGTGTCCACGAAATTGCTATCCATTTCCATGCACCCGCCCTAAACTCTTTATATATGATGAAAATAGGGAGAAACAAAGTATACCATAAAAAGGGCTTGTTGATTAGTAAAATAATTGAAATCTTTCCCTTCTTATTCATTTCTTAATCTAAAATAAAGAAAACTATAAATAAAAATCGACAAACCTTTGTCGATAATTACGTAGACATTTTCATTTTTAGACCTAAATAAATTATAAAAAAATTATTGTTGCACCAATCTCATTATTTTCTCATACTAACTGAATGATAATAAACTAGACTATGCTTTCAATCTTCCAAAATATATATTTATCTAGGATATTGTTTGGTATTTTACTATATAATTTTGAACATCATAGAGCCCATACTTTTATTTACATATCAAAATTATTGATGAATTTAATCTAAAATAATAAATTTAAAGAGCATTTATACACCATAGATGATCTAATCTATCTTAGAGTTTAATATTTTACTCGAATATAACTTTCCTTCCTCAATAAAATAACACCTCCTTTTAATAAAGGTGTTTTTGTAGTGGGTATCAAGCCAAAACCCCACTTTAATTATAGTACTTATAATAGCCAATGAATTTTATAACTTTCTTTCTTGAGAGGTGTTGGTGCAAGTAGGTGTGCATGCAAGTGCAAGTTTTAGGTGTAGATTTGAACAAAACTATAGTGTAATTTAGCACTCCAAGAGTTTAAACTTCCACAAAGAACACATAATAAATATTTTTTATGATTAGATAAATTTTACTCACCTTGGATATATGATAACTATGTTAAAACCCTCTATTAAACCATAGTATATGATCACACATGCATCATTAAAAAGAGTGGGAAGTAGATATCTAAATTAAAGAGGATAATATTAACACAATAAAAACTTATCAATTTGTAATGATCTCTTCCACCAAAATAGAACAATTTTTTTTCTTTACATCTTAAGAAAGAGTCAAATGAATCTTGAGAACCATATTATAAAGACTTTAGAGAAATAATCATATGTAAAGCACACTTTGTACAACAAGATAAATGTACCAAAATGTTGGAGAAAATGTCAAACTAGTATTTAGGGAGCATGAATAAGAACTATGGTAAAGAACTAGTATTTAGGGAACATGAATAAGAACTATGGTAAACAATTGGTATCTTTCTTAAGGAGTTTCAAATTCCTATTCTTATCATCACTAACATGCAAGTTGTTATAAATGATCAAAGCCCTCTTCCTTATTAAAATATATCTAGATAAATATATATTTTTCACAAGAGAAGCCTCAAATTGATCTATATAAATATAGGGTTTTGTCCTAGGAATACCTAATAGGAAATAGGAAGATGAAATCATGTGTCCATGTTCTGACCTGACAATAATCTCCAATATGATGCAATGATTCAATAAAGTTCATAATTTAAATTAAAAAATTATTTAAATTTAGATAATTGCAATAAATAATATGTTACATTTCAATAGAGAAATTACTAGAGTATACATTTTTATTAGAAGATTTTTTATAAAATATTCAACCCCCACTTGAAAAGAAACCACTTGAAATACCCCCACCTCAAAACCCCTCCACTCCCTCAATCCACCTCCCCCAAAAAACCACCTGCAAAAACCCCCTAACACTTCCATTTGATGAGGTTCGCTTGTAAGGAACTATAAATGAAAACATAACTATGTTAAAAATAAGAAAAAAATAATTTTATCCAATATGAGGCTAATATGCCCCCATATGGTATATAGTTTGTATATTCATTGAAAGCAAATGTTAATTTAGTTAGATCAATTGATGTGGATCTAGATGTACATTTTGGCTTTGAAGGGAGGAGATAAGGAAAATATATTTAGATGGACTATCATATAGATAGATCCTTGATTTACATATTACTAAACCAACCATAGCCCCATAATTTATTGAATCTTCCATAAATCAGCCTATCCCTTGAAACATGATAAATAAGTTTAGTTAGATGTTGTAGGAATCCTCTAATTTCATCACATACTTGGGAGTGATAGTGAATGGTCTTTGACCATCCACCACATCCTAATTCTAAGGTTCTATTGTATTTTTCTAGAAAATTATGAATAGAGTTTGAACTGGATTTAAAACCTAATTATTTTCATATTTATTATCCTAGGGTGTTTATGGTGGAATGTCGCAACATAACATAAGGGCACATGTTAATTTAAATTGATGTGTGCCTACTCCAACCCTAATTTCTCCTTATTTTCGTAGCATTCCTACACCCATTCACTTGTAGGCATTGGTTTCAACATCAAGAATATTGAGTGCACTCTTTGAAAATATAACTAACCAAGCCACACACATGGTATCTCAAGTGAATGGTAAAGATAATGGAGGATATGGTATTACTCCTAGAACCTCACACACATTCAAGACACATTTATATCACAATTGCAATCAACCATGATATGGTCTCAGTTGCACATCCACTTTAGGAGCTACACCAGAAGAATATTTCTTAGCTACGCTATATGTCATCATATAGAGTTACATGCCATATTTTAATTTTTTTAATAAAGTATATATAGATGAAAAATAATAAATAGCTTGATCTATTTTAAATATAAATGATCAATTTATAAATATGAATTATATATTCTAAACTTTTTTGTAGATGAATAGGTTTGGGGACATCATCTCAATTAGAGCAATTATTTTTGTATCATAACTATACAATTTGATACACCTTATAGAATAGAAAATAAATTAACTATAGATACATGGGTCAAACTCTAAGTCATGTGAGAAAATTATAATAAATAAACTTATAAAATTAGATTAGAATCTTTTTATATTCAAATGATTCCTACCATTATAAAATTATCCATTATGTTGTCACAAATTCAATACACAAGTATTCATAATCATTCCAACTAGTTATAAGAGACCTAAAATAAAAATCATAAAAAAATATAATGAACAAGTAAATATGCATATAATTAGAGGAAGTAAATAAATTTAAACTATAGATATTTATGAGTCCTGAATCTAAGTAATGTTAAAAAATACAATAAATCAAGTTAAATAATTAGATTAGAAATTTCTTATGTTCAAGTGATGACTACTATGGGAGAATTATATAATATGTTGTCACATGTTAAATTCCCAAGTAGTCACAATCATGCCAAGTAGTTGCAAGGTCTACCTAAAATAAATTAAACTTGCCTAAATTTTTAAAATGTATGTAGGAGATGAGTGAAGGGGCCTAAGAGGATGGCTTAAGGGGACATGCAATCACTTGCTAATTTTTTTAGGGCATGGGAAAAAAATTATTAACTATAATATTAACCATCAATTAAATATATACAACTATATACATAAATACAACATTATTGAAGATATAAATAAATAAACATGCTCTAAATTGGGGATCATTGAAACTAACACTAAATTTTCTTCTACTCCCACCATCACTCTTCCAATGACTTTTTTTATGAAAATTAGATACTATAGAATACTCAAATTATGGACCAATAAATTTATTATAGAAAATATGCATTGTTTAAATACTCACCTTTAAATAGATAGTCATATTAAATAGATATAAACATTGCAATTGTTGTAACAAGGTTTGAACATTATGTGCATAACATAAAATTAAGCATTGAATTCTTGAATCAATTTATAATAACTTTTCTAGCTATAAGTGGTGATGAACTTTCAAATGAAATCATTTAGATTCTTGAACAAGTACTTGAATTCCATGGAATAAATATATAATTGGAAATATCTACTCAATTTAAGGTTCTCAATGTATTTCAACCCCTTATTTGTGTCCAACCAAATTTAAAACACAAGTTGCATCAAGATATATTATAAGTAACTAAAACAATCCAAAGTTCAAACAAGTTACTATAAGTTCTTGTCTTGAACATGTATGTACATGTACAAGTGAACTTGAAAATCATGGATATAATCTAACTCAAACATTCTAGTTCAACCCGCTCTTGAATAACATGTAATTTTTTTTTATGGTCATCACTATCTAGTCTCCATTTTTTTCGTCCACGTGCATGTGGAACTGCATGAAGATGTAGGGCGGTAGCAATTATAAGGTGACTATATTGATATACCTTGTTATCAACTTGATAGTCCACAAAATGAATCCCATGTTGAACAACTTTGACTTGTTTTAGATACATCCCTTGCACAACAACATAACCTGCACAGTAAACATGAACCTGAGGTAAGACATGTGCATGTGTAAAACATTTTCGTGCTCAAGGTTTGTACAATATATATTTAATGTTTTTAAGGTAATGTACACTTGTACACAATGTATATATATAATTTTAAATTCAAACTCACTCGTGGGAAATAACATTCCATCGTTTGTTTCAGGTTGTGTTAGCTTATTCCTCTCTTCTGTGCAACATAGTAAATAATAGGTAACACCTTCTATGTTTCTAGGCTCTACTATGACTGCAAAAACATCTCCTGTACACCAAATTTACACAATAAAATTCTAAAAAAATTAGAATTTTCTCTAGACTTTAAAGATCATTAAATTTATGTAATATTTAAATTATTGAAAACTTAGACATGTACCTTTTCTAACCAATCCTGAAATATGGTCATAATCAATTGAAATCAAAGGAATGTCTTGAAATATTTCATCCTCATTTTCGTTGTATGTGTCTGAAACGAATAGTGGCACCATATCCATTTACTAACATATTCAAGTTCTTTTTTGTTGCATGCATGAGAGTTTACCGCAATGCACTCAATGTAGAAACAAGAGTAATCCCTTGTGTATAATGTCCATCCAGGGTGACTATCTGAACTCATAACACAATGCAAAGATCTTGTTTTTTCTACCCTCTTGCATCCATGCATCGATCTTCTATCCACACCTAGATACATTTACTTGAAACAAACTTATGTGAATAAACATGTGTGTATATATATATATGTAAATTTTAAATTTAAATAAATTTAATTTTTTGAAAATGTAATTTATACATACCCGATATCTCCCAAAACACTCTATTTGGAATGTTTCGGTTTGTTCTTGAAGATGTTCTGACCTCATTTGATGCAACGTGTTTCTTGCACCATTCAAAAACATCATGTGCATTGTCTATATGATCTTCTGAATAACTCATTTGATGCTTTCTTAAACCATGTTTGATGCAAGCTCCTGCGCCATCACGCTCACCCTTTCCATGCCCACTCTCAAAGAAACTCCAAACATGTGGTATGTTGTAAATTTTATGATATCTAGAAAGTGCATAAAATGGATGTGATGATTTGAATTGTGCCACACATTCATCTGACCATACAAAATGCTTTTCAAATTTTACACCCCTGCTTCTCAAATTCTCAAAAAAACATTTTGTAAAACAATGTTGTACAAAAAGTGTGTCACGCTCTTTATCATCACTAATATAAAAGTGATATTCTTTCTTGGTGGCCCGTTGTTCATCTATACTCTCAACACCATCCAATTCCAATTGTGCATGTCGATAACACACATGAACCATATTAGTGACCTGCTTTGAAAAGTAATATTCTGATTGAATCTCTTTTTGATGTACAAAAGAGTAATTTTCTACAAAGTCAACTACTGATAGAACTGTTCCAAGTGGGAAAGTATCTCTTAATGTTTGAAATTGATGTTCTTGCCACTTAGCATAAAAGGAATGTTGTATGTATGGTTGTATCAATTTTTGAAAATCTTCCATAAATTTCCCAATAGGTATCGCCTCTTCTACATAGTTTAACCTTGTGGATTCTTTCCCAATTTTTTTTTGAAACTTTACATACTTGTAACTCTTTGAATTTACTGTCTTTGTTAGGTCAGCATTTTAGTTTGTTGAAGGAAGGTTAGTCAAATTTCCACATGTTCCACAGAGTCCTTTTATGCATTTTATTTGAGGTCCATTTTCATGATCACATAATAGATCCTTTATGAACAAACTTACCTGTTTAGGAGGTGCCTTTTGAAAACCATATCTTTCTTCTCTCATCTTTCGAAACACTTGATAGTAGAGATCAAATTCAATGTGATAATGACAACAAAAAGTTTCAAAAAACTTGTTTATCTTCACATAATATGGCTTTAACCTTTCAAACATTGTTTGCCCAATCTTTATATGAGGATACATATTACAAAAGTTCATATACATCTCAAGTTGTGTTATGTCTAGCCAATGTTTAATATGTTCTTCATAAATACCAGGTCCAATCCTGTGCCTCATAACATCTCTAGTATTTGATGACGGATGGGTCTGATCATTCCAAAAACTTGAGATCAAGTTCCTAACAACATCTTCAATCCTGTTAGAATGGGGAGCTCTACACATAATTTCCCAATTTCCTTCAGAACTATCATCCAAAACCTTTCTCTTTTTCTCATATTTTATTAGTGTGGTACTACTATAACCAAATTAAGTGGAAAGTGCTGACATTTTGCTTTTTCTGGATATTTCTTTATTTAAAACAGATGTCAAAATCACCTTTCTTGCAATGGCCTTATCCACCTATCGAGATCCTTTCCCAATGGAATCTAAACCTCTTTTAACATTTTCAACAATATCTTTTTGTAGTCTCATGTGTTTCCTCTTATTCGATGCAGAATGTACACCCAACAATTGTAATGACTCTTTCAGCTCATTACGAAGAAGTAAACATGATAACAATTAGGTTTTTTCAAGTGTTTCAAGATGATTGAAATGATCATGGATTATTCTATTTACAGATTTAGTCATTGACCTCTTACTCCTATTTTTAGGTTTTTCGGCATAACATTTCAGTTTCTCCATATCCACTTCAAGTAAATGATCTAAATTTCTATAAGAAATTTGTTTCCCCACCTTTTCAACTACTTTTATATGCTCATCCATTGGTGTAGAAGGAAGTGATCCCAACCCCTCTCCAACATGCATTGTTTGAACTTGGCCCTCCTCCCTATCTTCAAGGTCCATGTGTTCTTCAACTGATTCATTTGGTCCAATATCTAGATTGGGCTCAACTTTTGCTTGAGAACTTCTTGCTTGTTGAGCCATTTGTACATGTCACAAAATATTGTGCAAAGAAAGTGAGATGATGATATATAAGTGGAGAACATATGAAATCAAAGATTCTTGAACTTAAGAATTCCATGGAAAAAATGCATTTGAAAATAGATGATAAGCAATTATTAGGCTTTGAATGAAGAATAGAGGATAAGGGTGATAAGTGGACACTTGAACTGTGGATTCATGGAATGGATTGTGTTATGCAACTTTTGATGGTGAAGGTAGGAGGACAGAGGATGAAATCTTATGCATGGTTGGTATGGAGGATGAGAAGTTTGACTTGGAGATGATGTGGACAACTTGACTTGGAGGACACGTAGATTTGTTTGTTTTTGAAATGATATATATATATGCAAGGACTATGTGGGATGATATCTAGGTCCAAATTTGGTTACGATGCAAGGCTTGACTTGTGTTATGATGGATAAACACAAGGGACCAATGATCAAGAGAGGGTATGTAGGAGATGATGGACTCCAAAAGGATTTCCCTAGACTCAAGGATAATGGTATGTTCCCTAACTCAAGTCCATGATAAACCTTAAGTGATGTCGGTGATAGATAGCAAATGGGTTGATTTTGAGACCTATGAAGAGTAGTGGAAGTGCAAGCTAAGTGTTCCATTTGATCAATGATGAATATGCAAAGGAATAAATTCATGGAATGTATGCAACTTGGTTAGGTGATATGATCTTGATATATGCAAGGGGTTGTACACGCAAGAACTAGGTGGAATGATATATATGTATGCAAGGACTATGTGATGTGATCTATGTATGCAAGACTAGGAATATGTAAGGACTAGGATGCAATGAAAAGGATATGATTCTAAGATGGGATATATGAAAATGGTATGATATGATGTGATAAGCTAAGAATGCAAGAGCTCAAATGCAACTCTAGGTCCAAATTTGGTTACGATGCAAGGCTTGACTTGTGTTATGATGGATAAACGCAAGGGACCAATGATCAAGAGAGGTTATGTAGGAGATGATGGACTCCAAAAGGATTTCCCTAGACTCAAGGATAATGGTATGTTCCCTAACTCAAGTCCATGATAAACTTGAAGTGATGTCGGTGATAGATAGCAAATGGGTTGATTTTGAGACCTATGAAGAGTAGTGGAAGTGCAAGCTAAGGGTTCTATTTGATCAATGATGAATATGCAAAGGACTAAATTCATGGAATGTATGCAACTTGGTTAGGTGATATGATCTTGATATATGCAAGGGGTTATTCATGCAAGAACTGGGTGGAATTATATATATGTATGCAAGGACTATGTGATGTGATCTATGTATGCAAGACTAGGAATATGTAAGGACTATGATGCAATGAAAAGGATATGATTCTAAGATGGGATGTATGAAAATGGTATGATATGATGTGATAAGCTAAGAATGTAAGAGCTCAAATGCAACTCTAGGTCCAAAGATAAGATAAGAATGCAAGGCATGACTTGTGTTATGATGGATAAACACAAGGGACCAATAACCAAGAGAGGGTATGTAGGAGATGATGAACTCCAAAATGATTTCCCTAGATGAGCAAGGATAATGGTATGTTCCCTTACTCAAGTCCATGATAAACCTTAAGTGATATGGGTGATAGCTAGCCAATGGGTTGATTTTGAGTCCTAGGAAGAGTAGTGGAAGTGAAAGCTAAGGGTTCTATTTGATCAATGATGAATATGCAAAGGACTAAATTCATGGAACATGCAAAGGTTAGGTGACATGATCTTGATATGCAAGGGGTTGTACATGCAAGAACTAGGTTGAATGATATATATGTATGCAAGGACTATGTGATCTGTGATCTATGTATGCAAGACTAGGAATATGTAAGGACTATGATGAAAGGGCTATGAATATGCAAGGACTATATGGGATGGAAAGACTAGGTGGAATGCAAGGATTGAAAAATCAGAACTAAAGGATGATGGCCCCAAGAAATCTAAGTGATACTTGTTCATGTTGTATGTTTTTGTTGTTTGATGTTTTGGGATTTTGCAAGGTTTAAGGTGTTGACAAGTACTAGGTGTGATGTTTGTTTGAGTTTTATCTTTAAACACACACGCAAGACATAGTAGACAAAATGATTGATTTTAACAATACAAGCACAAATCCTAAGGTTGGCAAGGACTATATTCATTGGATTCCATGTGGGTTTCCCCAGCCGCACTTATTCTTAGCGGGTGACTTAGAAGCTTGGCCACATTGGCTCCCCCTTACATTTCACTCACTTCTCGGGTCAACCAAGCTTCGAGCCCTCATGAATCTCCCATGAAAGACTCTTCACCTCTACTAAGAACTGTGAGAATGTGGATGCCTTGGCAATGACCGTTGTTGCACCAATGAATAGATTGGATTTTGGCTTTCTAAAACAAGAGGGTTCTAGTGAATACTCGGGGACATGGCACCTCGCGAGCATACAAAAAGCCACTTAAGGCTTTAACCACTCTACTAAGGGCTCCTATACCTTTAAAAGAAAAGGTAATACCCATTTTTGAATGGCACATGCACGGCTAAGGCCTACATACCATGAGGACTTGACAATTTAGACTCATCCTTTTCTATACCGGCCCAAGCAAAAAACTGGTTGGAGTCATTCCCTCTTGTGAGGCAGGCCCCTCTAAGGTATTAAACATATACAAAGACGATGGGTCTGGTTTTTGATCACCAAATTTGCACAAGGTGAGATCATACTCCCTACCATCTCAAGCATAACAAATAGTGTTTATCACCCCCTAATTAAATCTATATGATGGAAGACAGATGTTCATTTTAAAGCACCAATCGAAATGTGTTCTAAGCTAAAAGACAGTCGGTTTCAAAATCAAGTCTTTAGTCAATCGTCCTGCACCAAATTAGTTAGTAGTTCCAATTTTTAGTCTTTGACAAGATGTCCCGAAGTAAAAATATGCAAGACGTCACTATATATATATATATCTAAAATTTGTCTGGACCTGTATTTATGTTCTTTTTGATTGAATATTTTATATAGATATTATAAACTCAAATGATGTTACAAAATCTTTCCAATGCATATTTTTTATATTTATAGTAAATTTTAAATATTTCTACTAATGTTTGAAAATTTCCATTTTGTTATTTTTGAGACACCTTAAAATTTATACTTGATAATCACAAGAATGCCTTGGAATTGATGGAGGAAATTGAGGGGGTTATTTTATGCATTTCATTCAACATAAAATTTACCATGCATAATTTATTTCAACTTAGAGATGAGTGTTTGGAGGTGTCAACAGATTCAAATTTTAGATTATAATTAAAAAGTGATTCAACATAAATGAAAATTAAAGTGATTTAATTTTGAACTCAAATTGCTAAAAAATTAAAAAAACTTGCCCCTTCCATCTTATAGATAAATGATTCATTATTAAAATTACCCCAAATCAACAAAAATACACTTTACAGTACACAATAATTTTATCCTATTACATGAAGAAAATAACACACATTACTCATGACTATTTTTCATCAAAAATATGAGTGTGTCACAACATGATAGCTCACTATTATATTTTCATGTTTTAATGCAATTAAATTTATGCATGCTAGTGACTAAGCTTTAGACTTGTTGCTATCAAATTCTATAATTCAATCATGTTATATAACATAAGAATGTTATGGTTTCCATAAAAAATAGCATGTTATTAGATAGTGTGGTAAGTCTATGAGCCTCTTTGTACCTAAGTAGATAGTTGATCTAGTAAATTTAAATATTTTATTTTTCTTAGATAAGGTATCCCATTATGGGAGATCGTTAGGATTTGTGTCTCAACCTTCACTCCCTATATATTAATACTGAACAAAATCTAATTTTCAAGTTATAAAACAAAAAATATATATAGATTTCAACACTCAAATAATTTATTTTTTTGCATG
The DNA here is from genome assembly GCA_007115665.2 of Sequoiadendron giganteum. Classification (NCBI taxonomy): domain Eukaryota; kingdom Viridiplantae; phylum Streptophyta; class Pinopsida; order Cupressales; family Cupressaceae; genus Sequoiadendron; species Sequoiadendron giganteum. The sequence continues at coordinate 256,743,184 of CM021101.1, forward strand.
GAACATGTTAGAATAGACATTAATTAGAACATGGTAATTACAACAAAATGCATCTCTTTCACATCTTAATATTTTTAAATGGGCACAATCATATAGAACTCATTTTTATGGATGAAAAATATATTAATAAACTTGGGAGTAGATGTTAAAATTATTCTTAAAATAAATTGGGAGGAGCTTGGGAAACCAAATTTTCATGATACTCCCTATGATATAGTACTAGATGAGGGAGCAGATCCAAAATTTTCATTAGCACATGGTAGAATATAAAGGTCAACCTATTGGGTTTAAAGGAAAAATAAATTTTTAGGTGTTTGAGATTCAAAAGGACTCTTTGGTGCTTTTAAAATTTTGCTTAATCTCAAATTGATTCATGTAGAATGTAATGAAATCTTTGACTCCCAAAAAGAAGAATTGACATTCTATACAGGAGGGCTAGATAGTGCATATATCATTGAATATGAATATGGATTAAGATTATGACAAGAAGATAGAAAAAGAAAGAGATGTAGAAGAAGATGATGTATTTAGATGGCTATATTCATTGAGGAAGCTACCTAAGATTGATACAAAGGGAGATACCAAGATAGAGGAGAAAATACTGGTGAAAGAGGGTGTTTCTACCATAGATATAATTGATGATGCACAATTGGATGAAATAAATATAAGGATTTAAATAAGGACATAAACATAGATAGATACAAAATTGGGTGCTACAAAAAAATACAAATAAAGAGAATATATTGTAGATCAAAACTAGTAAAGCATTTAGTATAAGGATTCATAAAAGAGTAGTAGTAGGCACCACAAATATGTTTGCAATTGCTATGGAGATTAGATAGAGTACTAGAAAAATTTAGAAACCTATTTTAGGAGGTAGGAGATATATGGAATATTATTAATAGAATGCAAAAAAAGGTGGGGCACTACATATTGGTTGTTTCCAAGTAAGGAAGGAAGATGAAGGCCATAGGATCAAAATGCGTATTTCAAGAAGGAGGAGACACTAGTAGAGAATGCAAAAGGGATGTTAAGTGAAATTGAATCTAAGAATTCACATAAGCTCATGTAACAATAATAAATACATTTAAGATAATCTAAATATGAAGGAATGATAAATTGTGATGATGTAGAATAAAAAAATCAAGGATGTGCAAGAAAGGATAGATGGTGATAAAAAGGAAGGTTGTAGCATAGAAGTAAGAATATAGAGTTGTGATAAAGTTTCATGGATCTAATGAAGAAAATTTGAAAGTAATAATGTATAAAGATGAACCATTGATGCTACAAATAATTATTTATGAAGAAAGAGAGGAAATTGAGAGTAATGCAGTTCTATGAAATCTAGTGATAACTTGTAGATTTTAGTTTTATAGAACTTATTGAGGATGTGCATTTGAGTTTTAATTTTCATAAAATTGAAATGAGGAACCTTCCATTTTCTTATATATCAATTATTTGATGCATTTTCCCTTGTTGCTAGATAAAACATATGATAAACCCACTATTGTAAGTAAATAAATTTACCCATATTTGACGAGAAAGAGAAGAAATAAACATGTACCTTGTTTCCTTCTATGATAATTTGTCAAGGTTTGTTTGTGTCTATTTTCTTCTTTATCTTTTGAAAAAATTCGTTGAGCCTTGTTTTTTCTTTTTGCTTTTTATCCCATTTTCTTGTTCAAATTAAAAATGATTGAAAGCTAAAAGAAAATTCTCCTCCAAAATGCAAAAAATCTGTGACAAAAGAATTGAAAAAACTTACAACAATCGCCTCAAAGATAATAAAAAATGCAACAATAACAAATAAGATATATAACATTCTGAGAAATTTCATCATTTTTCACCTGCGAATTGTTTTTTTCAGCCGACATGCCTGGAAGCACGAGGGTCACCTGAAAATAGCTTTTTACATAGATTGAGCTCGAAAAAATGTAAAGAAACCCTAGAAAAGTTGTTTGACTTTTGTATGTATACGTCGGGGGTTCAATCGAACCCATATTAGGGGGGTCCGATCGAACCCCCCACCCATAAATTCGCATATTATTTTAAAGGGGTTCGAACGAACCCATGCTTGAGCAAACATATTTTTTGGGTTCGTTCAAGCGAACCCCCTTTTTTCCCTATCTCTTCAAAATTTTTTAAATTTCTGTAAAAAATTATCTTTCGAAGGTCAATTTGAGGATGAAAATGGAGAAAACTTCAAAAACCCAACTAGATAATGATAGTCATCGGAATGAGCTATCCATCAAATATAATTTTAATATGGTTTGCTTTTATTATGTATTTTATTTTTTAGTTTTATTAAACATAGGTTTTTCACTGAAAATCAAGCTCTTTGTTCTGCACATGTGGAAAAATAGCAGATTATCAAAATAAATTTTTGAAAAATACATTTGGGCTAGGTATTGATGTCCTTGATCCATTAAAAAAAATAAAATTGAATTTTGATACATACAAAAAAAGTTATGTTGTATACAGTCCACCTATGTTTGAATTGTATTTGGTTTGACTTTAAAACTTGATTAAGGAAAAAATATTTGATAAAATCACTATGAAACCAAATGAAAGTGCTAGATATCATAGTTACAAATATAAATTAAAAAAAAATAGAATTTTATCCTTCATACAAAAAAAGTTATGTTGTATACGGTGAGCATCACTCCTTAAAAATGTTGTTTTTTTTAAAAAGATAGCTTTCGGAGGAGATGGAAAAATAAGTGCAATCTGATTCCAAAAAAATTGAAAAAATTATATTTAGAATCTATAGACAAAACGTCACAAATCACTAGTTTGCATCATCTTCAAATTCCTCATGGTTTAGCTGCTAAAGGAACCCAAAAGTGAAGATTTAGTTAAAAAAAATCAGTTTAGTGTCCAGTTTGCCCAAAAATTGTAAACCAATATTGTGGGATCACCTGTATATGCATATGCGAATGTATATGTAAATCTATATATGCATATTCAATGCATTTTGGATGGAGAGCGTAACGAATGAAAGGTACAATGCATAGCTTAAGGGAGAGTGTAATGCTGCTGCTACTTCAAATTATGCATGTTCCTTCCATTCGCTCCACTCTACATCTAAAACTTCATTTTTTGTTTGCATACATGCATATATACATATACATGTATATATGCATATATGTATATACAATTGCATCTACATATTTATGCATATATGTATACAATGCATATGCATATTAATATATGCATACATATGTACATATTAATATATGCTTACATATACATATGCATATCAAACAATGATAAAAAGTGTAAGAACAAATTCATACATGTAAGATTGAGTGTAACCGATGAACAAACTAACCATGCATCTAATTGAGGTGATTGCAAATGAACAAGGGTCTTTGTGCAATGAAATTAAAATGCAGGTTGAGCTGATTGCAAATGAACAAGGATCTTATGTTATACATGTAAGATTGAGGTGTCTTAATTTAATATGAAAGAGCCCTTATTTTGTAATAAGATTAAAAGGGATATACATTGGAAGAAGTCATATCTATTGAAGATATACAAAGAAACCATTGATGCCATCATGAACAGTAGTTCGGTATATATTAGACAGATTAGACTTCTTTCAACGTATGTCCACAATTGTAAGTCTTATATCCTCAGGTGATGAAGGGCATGTTTGCAAGGAAAAAAAAATGCATGTTATATTATGAAATCAAGAAATCACACTCTTAGAAATAATTGAATGATACAAAGTGAAACAAAAATTTCATACTTGTAAGAGTGATTATGATTGAAGAACAAACTAACCATGCATATAATAGAGTTGAAGAAAAAACAAACCATACATATGACTATTGTTAATTGTGTATGTATTCAACAATTCTTTAGGGAGAATTGAGTGTAATAGATGAAAAATCTAACCATCATCTAATTGAGTTGATTGCAAATGAAGAAGGGAATTTTTGCAATGAAACAAGAAATGCATGTTATAATATCACTTCCCCAATGGTAATTGACAAAAATAAAACAATATAAATTATAAATCAAACTTTGTCACACTTGTGAATGTAATTGAATATAAATAAAATTATGCATCAAATTCTTATAAATGTAAATGAACAAGGCTATATGAAACATCGATTTCTATATATCTTCCATATGTATTTGTAAACCTGTAACTTGCATATATTTAATGGCAGTATTAGAACATTATCATACACTCCATAGTTGAGGGTGACATGCACCTATCTTTTTGGCCAAAGTATGTATGTATGTATGATTGGTTTCAACAAATACATACATTCATCATAGTAAAGTAATGTATGTATGTTACATATAAATGCCTTAGTATGGCTAACTGCATGACTTTCATGCAACCATAGAAATGAACTACCATATGTATTATTGTACGTGTGTATAGTATACACACATACATGTATGTATGTGTGTATACTATACTATACACACATACATACATGTGTATGTGTGTATAAACTATGTATGTATGTATGTGTATATTAACTGACATTTTTTCGTGCATGTATGTATGTATAGTATACAAACATACATACATACATACATATGACACAATATGTAAGTATGTATGTGTATGTATCATATACACACATACACACATACACAAATAATTAATATGTATGTATGTATGTGTGTGTATACATACATACATACATAAATAATTATTATGTATGTATGTATATATGTAAGTATGTATGTTTATGTATCATATACAAACATACATACATACACAAATAATTATTATGTATGTATGTATTTGTGTATACATACATACATAATATTTTAATATTTATTATAATATTAGGTTGATCAATATTATATAAATATATGTTATTAATAATATTAAAATGTTTACTCAATTAAAAAACTAAAATGATTACTAATTTGATTAGGAAAATCCAGTAAATGATTAGTCAATTAAAAAACTAAAATGATTAGTAAATTGACTACGAAAATCCTATAAATGGATATGAACTATTCCCAAAAACTCCACCATGCAGGAAGAGACGATGGACACGATGGTCAAGGAAGAGTAGACGATGGGGGTCGGGAATTCTTGAGTGAGGGGTTCACGACAATGATGGAAACAGTCGAAAAAAACATAGGTGCATGAAACCCTTAATAGTCGAGCTGTACAAACCCATGAATGGTATGTTTATGTATACACACAGTCGGCCAAAAATATAGGTGCAACAGACCCTTAACCGGCTGTAAATGACCAACTGTGTGTATATATATACACACAAACAGACACACACACATATATACAATAGAACAATTATATTTGAATATTTATACAATAGAACAATTATATTTGAATATTTATCTTATATTTTTACAATAATTTTAAAATCAATATGATTTTTTTTTTATATAATATAATAATAAAAATACAAAATACAAAATATTGATTAATTTTAGAAATTTAAATAAGCTTATAAAAGCTTCAAGAAGTAGCTATCAAATACTTGCCTAGAAACTACCTAACAACTTCACAGAATGCGTGAATGAAAATGAAAAATATCCTCACACAACCAAATTCCCGTTACTCGGTAGTTGGCAACTTGGCAGTAGCACTGCTATGTAGTACGTTTGCTTTTGCACAAAGATACTTGTGTTTTAATTATATTTGACTACTTCATAATTAAATTAAATTATATTCTGCTCTGAACTCAAATATTTTTTTTACCATTTTAAAAATTTACATTTGACTACTTCGTAATTAGATTAAATCTCATTTTATTATTTCTTAAGAGATTATTGACTGTAATAAAATAAAACCATTACTTTACTTTTATATACACTCTTCATGATTAATAAAATTATTTTATTCTACATTCAAATCTCAATATTTTACTACTTCCAAATTGTTTAAACAAAACATTTAACTTAAAATAAATTTGCACCCAAATTCTTTGAGTTTTAACATCATTTAGTATTCAGTCACACAATGTCTAAATGGAGAATTAATTGTAGCTTTCTGTGCTGAAGCTTACCCGGGATGATTGAATCTCACAAGTAAAATGCTAACATGCTTTTCAATTCAAGCGAAGCTCCTACCATCTAACAGACCAAGTATAATAATGATCGAGGAATACACTACAACCAGAGCGATATTTTAAATTAATCGCTACACAAACAAGGATGAAAGTAAACAGCCTGCAGTTCCTTCTTTACTTGGATCTAAAATTACCAAATAAAGAACGCACTGCCTGGTTAACGCAATGAAAGGTCCAATCTACGAAGATTCACTGCAATGGAACTCCCCTCACTTGACGACTACATTCCTCAATTCGAGTTCGTACACCGCCGGAAACCCACTTTTGGCATAGTGGAGAACAGATTCGGTGAACCTGCGAACAAGCACCCTATTGCCAGGTCCACAAGATTTCAACGATCCACATCTATTCTTTGCCATGCACGAAAGGAATATAACCAGTTTCAGATACTCATCTCGCTTACACTCCAGCTCAACGCGATACCATATGGGGCCAGCATATATAAGCTCTGTCTCGCATTTTCCTGAGCTTTCATCAAATTTGCAATTCAATTTAATGGGGCCACAGTCAAAATCCACATTCACTTGCCCTTCTTCAAGGCCGAGGCATAAGCGGTGAGGGTCAGGTTGAAACAAAGCTGCAGATTGATGGTGGGATTTTGCACCTCCACCTATGACAGCGCATATATCTCCTCTAACCACTCTCCATCTCAAGTCGTTAGATGGCATCAAGTTCTCTACCCCTTGCCAAAAAATGTACACCGCTGTCCTTATTTTGAGAGAAAGGCAATCACATATGAACTGGACCGAGCAACAAAAGATAAGATTTATGTGGGTATAGAGCCACACCCTCAAATGCGTGCTGAACTCCAGTATTGCAGCTGTAAAACTCAGCAAAGTAGGAATAAGCCAGTGGACATGGTGTCTCGATTGGAGCGACACCCCTACCAAATTGAAAAATTTTAATAGCTTTTCCTCCGAAATCGATAAATTGACAGGGAGAACCCAAATCTTAGCGCCCAATAGCGTGATGTTGTGCTTTTCAACAATCAAACAATCCAACACCTCATACATGCTCATCACACCGGCTGTAACCACACCGTCCCATCTGAATTCTTTATGCCCTTTCACAAACACACTTCCAGAAGCTACTTCTCCCATCTCAACCAGAGAATCCCAAATTGTATCCGTTATATAATACCACATGTTCCCGTTGAGGAACAACTTATTGCCTTCCGTTCGCTGTAAACGGAAATTCTCTCCCAAGTAAGATATTGTGATCTCCGATCTTTTATCAGATATTGTGACCTCAGATCTTTTATCACGCACGAGCTTTGTCACGGTAGACTAATATGCTGGCTTGGTGACATAGCATGGCCCTTCTTTGAAAACGAAGATATTAGTGCGGAATCCCTTCAGTCGGGCATAATCTGGGGAGAGGCGGGAGGCTATGCCACACGGTAGCATGCTCATCCATGAGAGCACTATACATTTTATGAAGGCACCCAAGGGCGTTAGTCTCATAATCTGCCAAAACCCCAGACAGAACTGGAAGGGAAGTAGTACGCTACTAATTATTAATTCGGCTTCCAACATACTTGCCTTCCCCCACCAAGGCTGATACCCTTGGCCCTGCTCTCATCTTCCTCCTTCTCCAACCTCCTCTTCCCCTTCTTCGATGACTTTCCCTTTTTTCCGCGTACCTTCTGTCCTTTCATTTCGTAGAAATCAATAAATGAACGAAGCAGTTCCCTAGTCCCTACCCCCACGGCATACAAAACCTTCTAATAAATGCTAGGTCTGGTATATTCTTAATCATCAGTTATGAATAAAGACGAGTTGTAAAATTATTATTGATTATTTGACTTTGAAGACTATTTAAGTCAAGTGGCACAACTCCAGGTCAAATGGTCAATAATAATATTACACCTCAACCACATCAACCACATCAAAAAGCATTAAAATGTTTATTGATTAAATTTTTTCTTTAATTTTGGACTAGATGATATTTAATAATAGTCCTTGAGCATATAATCATTCTTATTTTGGACTCATTTTGGCCTCATTATTCCAAATATGATGAATAGTGTGCAAATACTACGATTTTTTATCAAAGTTAATAAATAATGAGTCATGATTGAATTTGACTCCACACAACCCATGGTTTTATCTTCAATCTATAGGTTATCCATTCTTTGATTAAAATCAAATTGGGAAGTGCTAGTTTGGATAGTAATTATAGTTTTGATCCCCAAATTTTCAAATTCAAATTTAGTTATTGACTCAAACTAACCCCCTTCCAATGAGTCGTTATTTGGAAACTTGAATGCAAACTATTCAATTTGTGAACCATTAATGTGTTGTATAAAAGAACAAACTCAAATTCACTTTTATGGATTCAATTTTATCCCTCTTAGTTATTCATCAAATTATTACATTTGAGAGCATTCCATCAAGATCTAAGATCATTATGACAATAGAAATTTGCATGGTTGTTTGAAGTGTCATTGAACTTATAAAAAACCATTAAATTGGCTTAAACATTTGATGAATATAAAAGGAGCCTAGATCAAGTCACATGCCACACCTTGAAAAAAAAACTTTGCTAGTGTCTCTCAATTCCATCAGCTCTAGATTTTAGATGTGAATGAGTTTCTAAAGAGTAGAAGTGCCTATATAGAAGATACAAGAAAAATGTAAATCTATTTTGAGATTGAAGTTGCATGTATAGGGGTGAGTTACACAACTGTGAGATTAAAAAAGACTAGAGTGCAAATTATCTAGTAGTCTATGAAAAGAATCACAATCTATAATAGAGTGGAGGATTAAATCACTAAGTTCAACAATAAAATATCTTTCTATTAAAATTATCTAGTAGTCTATGAAAGCATCACAATCTATAATAGAGTGGAGGATTAAATCACTAAGTTCAACAATAAAATGTCTTTCTATTAAAAAGGAAGTTGAGTACTTGCACCTTTTTTTTTTATAAGTGTGTTTGTGTAGTTCTACTATCTCAACTACTTATTCTAGGGTAATTAGAATCATATTTCTTGCTTACATTTATTTATCCTAAATAACCTAAAATAAATATTCTTATTTATTTTTGTTTTGGTGAATATAACCAATCATAATCTTCCAGGGTTTTGTCCTTTATAGTTTGGATTTCTAGTTTTTATATTTTTTCATCAAATATGAAATTTCATCAATCCTTATTACCTTTCAGGTTTTGTGTTTTTTTGAGTGTATGTCAAGTTCTTACCATCCTCACATCCCATAAAGAAGAATTCCTAGAATAAATCAAATTATTGTCATGACTCAAGTTGAAACTAGTATGGTTAAATATCTAAAATAATAACACTCATGAATATATTGCTTTAAATTCCTATATGCTTTAGGATGATACCACAATAGTGTGTCACATTATTTGGCCAAAGTAGGACATTGAAATCAACATTTTCAACAAATTTTTACTTTCTAACACCTATAGCAACTAAGTTGTTAAGAGTTTGAAAATGATGTGAATTAGTAATTTTTGATATTTTGTTTGTAGATTATTAATATATATATTTTAAAATTTTAAGAAATAATCTATGATTTTTTACGTAAATTTTAATAAATTTTTTTTATATAGTTAATAGTATTTTTAAAAGTGGTGTTTATTCTATATAGCACAACTTTATTTGTAGGACTTGGATAAAATTATAAATGTTTAAATATAGATTCTTAACATAGATATCTAGAGCTTGGATATTTTTCCATATTTTTTTGTTGAATAATTTTATTGTTTTAACTTTTTGAAGTGAGATTAGCTATAATTCAAACATAGGTTCATTTGATATCACATAGCTTTATTTTGTATTTTTTCAAATTATTTTTTTTGTTTTTGAAATAAGAGCATCAATACCTAGAGGACAATTATTTTTCAAATTGTTTTTTGATCTATTTTGATATATTTTCATGTGTATGGAACAAAGACATTCATAGTTGCTGAAAAACCTATCTTCACTAGAAAATAGAAAATAAATATAACAATAAAAGTAAATATATTCAATATTATACTTGTTGGAAATCTTACTTTGAGTGCTAAAATCCTTCAAATTATCTTTTCAAATTCATTCCATTTGTTAGTCCATCCTAAAGTTGGAAACAATTTTTTTGAGGAAAATATGAGGCCTATGATGGAAACGTCACTTTTAGGGCCTTTTTTTGAAAGTATTCAAGGACCTTAGTTTGAAAGCATGTCATTTCTGCCAAATTTAAAAAAAAAAACCTTCGAACAATGGTAATTTCTAAAAATGAAAAAAAGGAACCTTCAAACAAAGTTTCATTTTTTCCATTTCTAGAAATTGCCTTCATTCAAAGATTTTTTACATTTTAAACTTTGAACAAAGGTCCACCTTTGAATGATGGTACTTTTTGATGTACCTTCGAATGATTTTTTTTAACTTTTCACCTCCATTTGAGTTCAAAAATGAGATGTCACATGAGTGGGACTCACTATTATGGAGACCCTTTATATTATGATCTTGCATATTTGTCTAGTGATGCTAATGGTATAAATTTAATTTCTCAATTAATAAGCCATATGGGTTGCATGTTCTTAAAGGTATAGGTGATAAGATAAGTTCTTTAAGGCCTTGTATCTCCCCACTCCCTCTCATTCCTATCCTTCATTTATTCATCATGATTTCACTTCTTCTTATGGTATTCCATATGTACCCCTCTTCTAACTTTTTATTATTTCAACCTCTTCTTGTTCCCAACCCTCATATTTTTCCTATGAATTATATTCATCCCAATTCCTTTAATTTTCCCATGCTCATCCAACTTGTGTTATACCTATTTATTATCCCAATAGTGTTATGCCTATCTATTATCCCACTAGTGTTATTCCAACATCTCTTTGTTGTATCATTGTCACTATTTATTGTGGTACCCCTATTAGTGTCATTTCCACTTCCCATGCTATTTTTATCCCATCTATTCAATTAAGTCACAACCTATTTGTACCCTACCCTTTATTTATCATATATCCACCTCTACTATACTCATTTCTATCCTTTCTATTATTAGTGTAATTATATTGAATAGTATATTTAAGATTATTTAGGTGTTTTATTTAATTTAGATAAGTTAAGAAATTAACGAGAACATGTGAATTCCTTGATTGATGGAAGACGTGTGCCACAAATACCTTATTCACTTCTTGATTATGGTATTCGACTTCTACAATTTTATCATCAACTTGACCTTAGTTGACATCATTTCTCCCACTCATTGAGTTAATTCACCAAATTATTGTGGCTAAATCAACTCCTTTGGGACACTTATCATCATAACATGTACACTATATAATATATTTACCATAATCACTTCTTTTGATTTTAGGGATAATGCAAATATTAGAATTATATCATTATATTTTTTTGAATTTGAATTTATGTCATTATGATATTATTTTATTCCTAGAGTGATTTTATTCTTATGAGTTATTTGTTCATTAAATATAACATGGTATCATAGGGAAATGTAGATCTCTTTAATTTGATTTAAGATATTGTTTCAATTTTTTACCTAGGTATATAGTCTTGTAAATCAAATATTCCTATGTATCAACTATTATAAGAGCCCTTTGAGGAAGGAAAAAATTGAATCATGCATTCACAAGGTCCAAAATAACTAACTTAGGTTTTTTAGTTTGTTTGAATTAGGAATTATAATGTTAACTTACTATGTATTTTCATGGAGGATTGGAATTGTTATTTTATGGAGTGCATAATTTTTAAGGCACTTTGGTGCAAAGAAGACCTCACCATTTTGTTGGAAAGGATTCAAAACCTTAAAATAAATAGTACAATCACCAAAGTAGGAGTAATTTAACTTGAATGCTATGAATAATTATCATTTGAACAATAACATCTTTTTCAAATGTCTAGTTTGTATGGCTCTTCTCAAGGTGATGTAAGTTATGTATGGTGCTATGTAATGTTGATGCAACAGTAACACAACACTAATGATGTAGAGATAACACAACACTACTGATGCTACAACACATAGACACCATCCAACATCTGACTAACCATCAACTATCCACCACCACCCTACCCTACTACTCACCTATTACTCAATTACTGCTCTACTAGTCCCACCACCTACTCTTTGAGTGTCATTACCAAGGTCACTTCCTCCTTAATCCCCACACCCCCCAACCCTATGAATAGATAAATAGATACCATAATAGTTATTTTTTAGTCCTCTAGAGGATCTAATTTTCAAAGGACCATAATGTTCTCATAGTAAGTCAGAATTCAATGATTTCTTGAAAATTCCACAAAGAAGATAGAATTTTAGTTAGCTTCTACTCTTGTTAAGCCCACTATTTAAAAATATAAAATAATTTTGTATTACTAATAATTAATTAAGGCCCCCTACTTGGATTCTTCTATCAAGGACCCCCCTTGCTTTTAGAACCCTAAAGTCTTCTAGGGTATAGCTAACTCCTTTGGCCATCTGTTGGCAATTGAAAAAGTTACCCAAAAAAAGTTGAGATTAGTTTTTTTAGAATATGTGTTAATGTAGAAGTAAATAAGGGTTTACCCCCTATTATTTTCCTGAGATCAAGATTTGGAGATTGGAATCAAATGATAGAGTATGAGAATGCTAGTAATTTTTGTTAGTTTTGTAGGAAGTTTGGTTACTTTAGTGATTTGTGTAAGCATGATTCACTAGAAAAAAAGAAAAAAAAAATGAGATCAACAAATTCACAAGGTGGTCAAGAGGATCCTTTAACCAAAGAAATGTATAGTTCAAATAGTGATGATATGAAGATGAATTATCCTATAAATGCTAAAAATGGGAAGGAAAAGGAAGAACCCAAAGTTGGAGATAAAAAAGTCTTCAACAATAAATTATCTAGTAAAGATTCACCAAACAAACTCTTGAGGGTAGTTAATTCTTCACAAGTGTTAAATTCAAAAAGACCATAGGTACCTTCCAAAACGGGCATTGTATTCTCATTAATAGTATTGACAATGATATTACTCATTTCCACTAGTCTAATGAGATTTTTGTTAAGGAAAATATTGGTCTCCCTAGCAATAATGAAAGATCTAAAGAAGGAGAAATTGAAGTAGACCTAAATGAAGATCTAAATAAGTTGGAGGATTAATCATTAAAGACAAATGGGGATTGATGATTTATAATGACTAGAGATCTTTCCATAGGTATGCAAGAGCCTTTGGCTTTTTTGGGGTTTAGAGATAAAGATTCTCTCTCCCCCTGTGAAGTTGTTAGACGGTGTACTAGAGGAGGATTGGACTCAAGTTAATGTAAATTTAAAAAATAAAAGAAAGTAGACATTGATGGAGATCTAAAACATGGAAGAGCATCTTAGAAGGATACCAAGGCTAGGGAAGCTACTCGAGATGTGACCTCGGAGAAACAAAAAAATTTGGATTTCCTCTCAAGATAAAAGGAATAGAAGAAATGACTCAACGAGGGGTGTTGCAGCCCTCAACACAAGGCTTGAATTCATCTACAATTCAACCAACTCCATCCCTTGTTCCAAGTCAGCCCTTAACATCTAGTATTGAAACTACTCTAGGAACAACCTTGGTCTCACTTCATGTCCAGGAACAAACATAACTGTGGGTATTCACAACAGGACCATTCCATTAAACACTAACCTTCCCCAAAACACAAGTTGGACACCAACATTTGGAAAAGCACTTACATTCCATGAAACCACAACGAGCTCGACATTTCGAGTGCAACCATCTTCATCCATCACCATAAATACTCCAAGTGTACCTAATGTTACACAAGGTAATTTGAACCAAGTACCTCAAATAGGACAACAAGGGCAGGTTAACATCCTCACATAAGCGAAACCCTTAACAAGTGGTTCCAACAACCCCATTGACACATCGAAACAAGTGGTTACCCAAGCTACTCAAGTCAATCCACCATCCACATCAAACCCATCTTTCATCGACCCAAATCAAAACAACACCTTGGTTATGAATGTGTCATTACCATCACAATACCAAATGGCACCAACACCACCTTTCCCCTTGGTTCCCCATGTCATGCAAAATCAAATGCAACCTCAGTCTTACATTCCTCCACGTCAATCCACTATCCTACAAGGAATGTTGAACAAAGGGAACCCCCAACCTCTAATCAACAACCTACAACCCACATCAACACCCAAAACCCATCATAGATGTCCCAACAATCAAACGATCCTACGTTGCAAGAACATGCCTTATCTTTACAAAAAGCTTATCAACAAGTTATCCAAGTAGCCCTAGCATCATAACAACAATAGAAACAACATCGAGCAACCCTAGCTGCACAACAACAATAGCAAGCAGTTCTAGCAACCCAAAAATAATAGCAAGTAGCCTTAGCAGCACATCAACAACAAGAAGCCCAACAACAATCCCTAGTGGCCCAACAACAAGAAACCAATTAGACTTAGTAGCACAACAAGCAACTCTAGTGGCCCAACAATAGAACAAGCCCAATAATAAGCCCAACAACAAGCCCAACAGTATGCCCAACAATAGCAAGTTCTCGCACAATAACAACAACAGGGTTTATACTATAACCCTTAAAATAATATCATCAATCTGAATACATTAGGAACATACACACCATCACCACTATCACCTTCACAATATCCCACACCACCATACATGCCATATAAAATCCCATCATATCAAAATCCCTCGTACAACCTATTTTCCATCCCACAATACGCAACATATGTTCTTCCACCAAACCCACAATATGATGTAGCATCACAACTAAAGGTGTTAACATAAGAAATGTAGGATATCCAAATGGGAAAAATAAAGAAGTCCTATACACAACAAAACTTATGTTCTTAAATCCATTCAATAGAAATATCGCAATGGTGTCTTTCCCTCTTGGTTTTTAGGTCCCTAAATTTGATAAATACAAGGGGAGAGGAAATCATGTGAATCACATCAAGGAATTCAATTTCATGTGCATGGAGGTGGCCTATAATGACTCCTAGTTAATGCGCCTCTTCCCATGAAGTTGAACAAGTCTTGCCATGGATTGGTTTTAACAGTTACCTCCAGGCATCAAAACCTTTCAAGAAATCATTGATAGATTCATAGATCACTTCTCCTTCAATATTGACATGGATGTGAGCTTAAAAGATTTATACACACTCAAGTAGATCAAAGGAGAATCCTTCGCTAATTTCATGCAAACATGGAGATAAAAATCTAGTACGAGCAAGTGGACCATTTCCGACGAACAATTGGGAATTATCATAGAAAATGTTGATCCAAATCTATCCTTCCACTTAAAAATGTAATGTATCACAACTTATGATGAGCTTGTCCCTAGGGCCCTCAACATCGAGTGAGCTCTAAACTCATAGGGAAACACAAAAGTGTATAGAGACAACCACCCATCCACTAGTTCTAATGACATACCCCACTTTTGGGCCAAGAACAAGAATGCTACTAGTGATGGTGTTGTTTATGAAAAGGTGGTCTTAACTACTTCTAGGCAAGAAAACAAGCAAGTCATGAACACATAACAACCATACATGCTACCGCCAAATAATCAACCAATGATCAATGGTACAAACACTAACATAGACCACACAGAACAAATAGTGCTCCTAAATGATAATTCACTCCCTTAGGAGAACCTATGGAAGATGTGTTGAAGAGGTTGATACAATCTAATCTTATGGGTGTTGGTAAGAAGTTGAGACCACTTTTTGGCCATTTAGTGGAAGTGTTTTCCCTGATTTTAAAATTTTGACACATTTGACCTTAAAATTTGAAGCACTTAGAGATGGAATCTTGGAAAAAGTAACTAATCATAAATGTATTACTCAGAGTCTAGTTTCCAAATATGTAATTTATTTCAATACCCAAATGATACAAATTGATTTTCAATAGGAATTTCTAAAAACCACTATTTAAAAGTCACTTTTTTTTACCTTACAATGAATGTGTACGTCATCCATATTTTGACCTAAATAGTCATATTTTTCTAAATAATTTTTGGAAGAGATTTTTCACTCACTATAGCACGCTTTCCATATTTTTGTGTAATTTTTTATTGAATATATATTTTTTGTTAATTTTTTGTTGGCCATATTTGGTGTTTTGAAAAATCGTTGTGTACATCACACATAAGATGACCTAAACTTATTTTTATTTTTTATTTTTTATTTTTAAATTGAAAATAATTTTCTGAGTTACGCTTTCATGCAATCCGTTTGTCAAAAAATTGTGTTGATAAAAAGTTATTAAAATATTAAAAAATACCCTAAAAATCAAGTTTATGGACTTGTTTCATCAAAAATTAATCCAATTGTAAAAAATACATTTTTGGAATCTACATCGTGTCATCTATAATGGGTTTTAATTTCGTAAATTTTTTTTACAAAAAAGGTCTTCAAACATATGCCCAAAGTCGTTATTTTCTTGTGACATTGCCAAGACCTTTAACTTGTAGGTTAAACTAGGTCCAGGGCTTAGGTTTGGGTCCCCAAGCCTTTTCGCAAACCGAAAAAAAAAGCAAAAACCTGACCAAAAGTATTTTTTTTAAAAACGGGTCCCTGTTTTAAAACAGGATCTCGAAACTCCATAAAAATATAAAAAAATTATGCTTGAATGAAACAGGATCCCATTCTATAAAATGTGATCATGTTTTGGAAAATGGGATCCCATTTCTTAAAAGTAATTTTTTTTTTTTGTGAAATGGGCTATTAAAAAATGGGATCCCATTTTAAAATGACCCATTAAAAAACAAGATCTCGTTTTAAAACAGACTGTTAAAAATCAAGATCCCATTTTTTAACAGGACGCTAAAAAATGGGATCCCGTTTTTTGAAAAACAGGATCCCGTTTTCCATTTTTTGAAAAACAGGATCTCAATTTTTAAACAGGATCCCATTTTCTTGAGACTGATTTTAAATTTTTTTCTAAGGCAAAAGTTTCCATGTTTCGTGGACTCCTCTTCTTGCTTTTACCTTTATCACACTCCTAGATTTTTCAAACTATCAAGAGCCACACGTCAAACCTCGTAGCTATAGAGACGATCATTTTTGTGAATTTCACCGATACAAAGGTCATAAAACAAAAAAAATGTTTTAGACTCAAACATCTAATAAAAGATCTTATTGAATGAGGAGACATTGATGTCAATCAAAAATATGAGAATGAAAATATGAAAATTTACACAAATGCTATGCATGATCATACAAATGTGAAAGATTCAGGAAATGCCTCAACCTCAGAAAACATAAACCATGCCCATGATACCACAGTGGGACATATTTATTTATCACAACATGAGGAATCATACACATGTGCATCAAGATATTATTTTAAAACAAAGTCCAAACCCATCAACATCGTTTAGCAATATTTCAGATCATAATGACATCAAGTTGGTATCAAATTGTGATATATCTCCCATATATGACTCAATGATTGGGCATGTTGAAGAAGTTCCAAACGAGCAAGAAATATCCCTTATTTCACCCATTATGACAAATTATTGTGAAGAGTCTTTTATCAATGATGTATCATCCACCCAAGGATCATGTCAAGAAGAGGCTCTTGAGGATAATGAAAGATACTCTGAATTGAGTCAAGATCAAGAACCCCTATCCCAAGAGTTTCACCAAGAGCTAAGGGACATCTTCCAAACCATTTTAAACTCCAAAGATGTCCCCAATATCTCCCCTGAGATGTTTCTTTTTGACAGACATATAGACGTTCTTCATCCAAATCAAGAGTCTCCCACTCTTGGTATTCCTACACAACAACTAGTAAAGGTCGAGATTCTTGATTCTTATAGTGATTGTGCATCATTGACATCTTTTGAGTCAACATCAACATTTTTTGAAGCAATATCAATAGATAACGATGTCATAGAATCAGAGAAAATAGTTCATATTCCTAAACAACAGGAACCTATAGCAATATCATGTGCTCATGAAAAGTCATATTCAGTGGCTATGGATCAAAGGATACACTATTAGGGAAAAGGATTAGGTATTGATAATACATTCACAACATCAGGGGAAATATTTTCTACATGGCACATCAACATATGGAGCCTGAAGAATCCTTATGATGAAAATACAACCAACACTACAACTAGCCATATCATGAGTTACCATTCACCCATCATCTCATACACAAATTGGGACCAATGTAAAAAGAAGAATTCCTATCAAAACAAGGCGAAGATCATCAAATAAAATGAAGAATTAATGCTAAAGGGACAAAGCCAATAGAAATGGATACCAAAGGAAAATAAATAAAATCATCCCTCTAAAACTCCATTAGTCAAAGAAACTATGGGGAAAAATTAAAAAGGGAAATATATCCATCAAAAGAGTCCTCAAATGCAAAAGAATGCTTCTCAAGCAAGGAAAAAATTATATCCAGTGGTTGGTCCTAATTCCACGAAAACCTTTGTTCCCACCCATCATCACTTGTATTCCTGAGTTTCAAGAATCAAATGTTCCAAACCATCGACCAATACACCATATTCCTCCATGCATGACACCATCCACTCCATTCATGATATCCAACTCTAGCATTGATTGTGTGTTGAAAGCTACCCTTCATCATAAGGATTTTGAAGGCACTTTATGACAATTCATGCATGCAAACAAGGTGTATTTCGATACAGATAAGGCAGATCAAAGTTCTTCAAAGTTGCATTCAAGTGCTCATATCTTAGCAAAGAAACTCCTCCAAGCAAGATATTATTGACACATCATGAAAAAAACATCTATATCAACACCAACAACGTCGACATCAGCACCACTAGGTGGTTCAACATGAGGGTAAAACTTTCAAAAAAACAAAAAAATCAAAAAAATCAAAAAATCAAGAAAATGGTAAAAATAAAAAGTGTCATCCAGTGAAAACCACTACAATGGAAATTTGGGAATGTATTGTGATGAAAACCTGGAAAACATGCATCATGAGTATAATTGAGCATCTATATGATCCTTCTCAAACAGAAGCATCTCATCGTTGTCATGATAAATCCAATGTTCCCTTCATCCATCCAATCTAGATTCATCTTGATATTCCCCTTTATCTTGATGTTGACAAAGATTCGACATATACTTCAACTCTTCTCATGGAAAACTTTTGATAGGCTCTTTACCCAAGTTTATCTCATGAAGTCTCATAGCCCATATCTAGCATGATAAGTCTTTGTTAAATTCTTTACATATACATTGCCTATCTTGGCTTGTCCATTGATCTATGAAACATTGCTAGACACTGGGGGTAGGTTATTACACTCTTATTTTCAAATAGCTCTTGATCCATGTCTTTTATGTCATAGCGTGACATTGACATTGTGATCTAGGTATCATTTACCTCAAAATCTCATCGTAAATCCTAAAACATTCATAAAACCTCATCAAAATCCAAAACTACTTGCAAAATCAAAAAATCTGAAAACATCCAAAATCTTGTTCAACTAAAATCCAAAAAAATTCAAAAATTATAAATTCAAAATCCAAAACATCCAAAACATATCAAAATCCCTAAAAAGGTCAAAACATCAAAAGTCCAAAAATAGTACCCTATCAAAGTATGAGTCTTTGAGCTTGAATGTAGGCAAGGCCATCACTGATGTGCCCCCGAGACACCCTAGGTTAGTCCTTTAGGAGTTTGTCATAATAAACTAGCAATCCATCAAGTGTTAATTTCTCATCGGCAATAAATCGAGTTAATTGAACTACGTGGTCTTTGCATGTATAACATAGGAAAAAATCATCTTTGATCATCCCCTAAGGTCCCTAGGATAGTCTTTTAGGTTAGGTTCTTGGTTTAAAATCTTAGAAAACCCCAAAATATTTGAATACTCAAAAAATCCAAAAATATTTGAAAACTCATAAAACATAAATACATTTGAAAATTGGAAAAGACAAAAACACTAGAAAACTCAAAAAACCCTAAACAACCTCAAATAATAAAAAAAACAAAGCATTCACATAAACTCTCAAAAATACCAAAAACAACCTCA
Organism: Sequoiadendron giganteum; assembly: GCA_007115665.2. Classification (NCBI taxonomy): domain Eukaryota; kingdom Viridiplantae; phylum Streptophyta; class Pinopsida; order Cupressales; family Cupressaceae; genus Sequoiadendron; species Sequoiadendron giganteum. Next base: position 256,763,261 of record CM021101.1, read on the forward strand.
AAACATTTTCAAAACACCAAAAACATTGAAATATTCCAAAAAAATCCAAAACCATCCATCCCACATTGCTTTCACCTGCAATAACCTTCACCCATAATAAATCAATTGTCATCTCCAAACTTTGGTAAAACAAATAGAAAACAAGTGTTGCAAGTAGTAAAGTGAGAACCTAAGTGTTAGAATCTAAAGTTTAGATGATAGGTAAATGAGGAACAGTGGAATTTATATCAATGACTTATCACACACCTCATCTTAATCAAAACATCTAATAACATTTCATAGGATGTATCCTTCCTACAATGGACATCATCATCTGAAATCAACTTAGCATAAGTTAAACTAGCAAGAGATATAGATAAAATTGACTGTTTGTCGTTGATATTTTCTATTGATTTATCTCAATGACCCATTTTGAGGATCTCTTGATGATGTCTATCAAAAAGATTTAGAGAGAAAGGAATGGGGCATCAATCATTATATTTTGTTTGTTGTACTTGTGGGTATTCTTGTAAAATAATTTTGGTGCATACTTTCTTAGTTGTGCATAGGGAAGTTGTTTGGAGTAGATTGTTGACTATTGTGTATTCTTTGTTCCAATATATTCTAAGCTTCTAACCTACATTCTCGTAAGGTTTCAATATTTACAAGGCATGAACAAGAACTATCCTATCTATTTTTAGAGTCAAAGTCCATTACACTAGATACAATGACATCTTGGTTATTAATACCATGATGCATCGTGTCTATGTGTTATATCAAACATAAGGAATGACAAAAATTCCCAATCCCAAGATATGAGAAAATCATTACTCTCATCACCATATCTAATAAACGCTCGATAGATTATAGGCTTGTTGGACTTCTGAATCAATCTCAAAATCAAAGGTCAAATGCATCCATCTTATTCTTCTTATTTTCTATCTTTACTAACATTTCTATCCAAGTATCAAATATGTGTGATATATCAAAATATTCATGAGGCTATCCATGGTCCATGATTGTCTATACATCATCAAATATCTCTACATCAAACATCTGAGATTTTTAGTCTTCTCTAAGCTGAATTGATCCTAAATATTTATCGAGAGATCAACCCAAAATTCAAAAATTTCACCCCATTTCTCAAGGGGATAGGGAAAAAGCTTAATTCCTTTCATTGCAACAACAGTGGGGCATCCAAAAATTAGAAAAATCTTATTTTTTGATCTAATCAATAGTTTTTAATTTGAAAAGCATTGGTCTTGAACCAATGTAATAGGTACCTCACTTCAAAGAGGGGCAAAATGTAGACACTTAAAAATGCCCTGAATGATATCACACACTCAAATCTAATATACTAACACCGTTTCATCCTAAAACCCATCATCTTTTCGCTTAATTGATTAAATTAGCCTAGCTATTTAATTAATTGCATCATTTTTATCTATTAATCTAATTGACATAATTAGGTTAATCCACCTCCTCTTGCACTAACCATTCATCCTGTTAAATTGGATAAATAAAATTATCTAATTTAATCCAGGCTAAGTCCTCTTATTTAATTAAATAACCCTAAGCTATTTAATTAAATATCATATCACATCCCCCCTTTTTCATTAAATCATTTATTTAATGAATATCATTTGATTCCCCTAATTTGCATAAATGAAACTTTGTTTTAATTATCAAATTATTAATTAAATCTAATCCTCCCTCTTGCAAGGGAATATCCCTTGAGAATATTCCTCCTTTGCACATTCCTCCAAAAAGGAATATAATTTCCCCTTTTGCACATTAAAATTAGGTTTTAATTAACTAAATGGTAATTTTCCTTCAAAAGGAGAATATTCCCATGAAATATTATTTCCCTTTGCACTCATTTGAAAAAGGGAATATTCTTTTTTGAAACAAACTTTCAACAAGACTTCCTGTCCAAGTTTTGAAAGTGTGTTTATATGGATGAATGTAAGCCCTTGATTAAATATCATCTTGCATCCTCAACCCTTGACGAGAATCCATGATCCATGCCTTCATCTTCCTTCCATTCTAACCATTTATTGATTCTTTTGATCTTGGCCATCACTTTCATTTTTCCTATCCTATAAATAAAGCTTGCATCTATTGAATAGGGATCCATCTTTTAATAGTAAACTTATGCTATTAAAATCACTCTCATCTTGCATACATATTTTGTGTTTTAAAAGAATTTTAGGTTATTTTACATGCATTATTAGCTTAGCGCATCCATTAATGGCTTCCATAGTAACTTAGTTGCGTCCATTTAGTATATTTTGAAACTAGGGTTTTAATCTTTCGAATCTTGCATACATCTAGAATAGATTTGCATACACTTACATCGATCATCATAGCATTTATCATATTCAAATAGCTTTCATCATGATTTACAACACATCTCTCATTGGTTTCATCAGCTTTCTTCAATAAAACTAATTGAAAAAAGCTCATTATCTAAGGGATTGGGAAAGAGTTGTCATTCCACATCAATGCGACACCGCTCCTCCAGTAAGATAAGTTTCAATGTCTTAGAGTAGATGTTTATCAAGCTTTCATGTTTTAGAATGTTAGTTTTAATGGATTCTTAGCTTAGTTTACATTGAATGATCTTATTGGATTGATGCTTAGTGGTTTAATTATGCTTTGAATCTATATGCATCAAGTGTAGTTAACCCGTACTACGTCATCGGTCATAGAAACAAGTCTCATGCTTGCGAACCACTATTGAGTTGTTGGAAAACAAGTTTGAGCTACTATTTAATGGTAAACCAGCTACATTGTAATGGTAAATCCCTCTAAAACATCAAGTAAAAGCCTCCAAAATCTAACTTATCACATAAAATTCAGATAAATATTGATTTGACAACTAGATGGGAACATTCTATAAATCCATTTGTAGTATCTTTTATCAATTTGATGCAACTTTTCTTTTTTCGTTTGCATTGGTTTATATTTTAGATGTGCATGCAAATATTTTATAATAGGATAATACTTAATTTCTTTAAAGAAAAAATCTAGGTTTTTCTAAATTTATTTCATTCCATTATTTAGCACTTATTATTAATTGTTTAATCTAGCCACATGCAACTAGAATTTATAGTGCATCCAAGTGCAAACACATACTCTCTAACATATTAACATACATATAGTTTTCTATCAGTGTAATTCTTGAACTCCTTTAGGTGCAAGTGCTAGTATATGTACCTTATTCTATATAGAAGTGTCTCCCCTTCTCTCTATTTCTTTCTCCTAGTCTATCCAAAGATCAATTAAACTATCAATTTTTTATATAATTTCATTTGTTTTATATAAAAATATATTAATTTTTTTATATAATTTCATATTTATATTTAATAATTTTTATTATAAAATATAATATATAATAATAATATAATTTATATATACTATTATATATAATAATAAATATATTTATATTATATATAATTTAATCTGTATTATATAAAATATATATAATATATATTAATTATATTTTGTATTATATTTATATATTAATTTTTTGTATTATATAGAAATATAGCAATTAATAATTAATAATTTTAATAATTTTATATATGTATTAATGTTTTGTTAAAGAATATAATATATAATAATAATAAGTAGTATAAGTATATTATTTATAATTTATTTTTCATTATATAAATATACATTGTATATTTTTACGCGGAAGGCGTTCCCTCTATAAACTAGGCAATCTGTAAAAGCGTATTGATGACTATCTTGTGTTTGTATGAATGTGAGATGATTAAACGAATCTCAGCCGTTCATCATTTTTTCTCATTTTTTTGGCTATTTTTCATGTTTTTTGCTGCTTTCCCTGCCACTATTGGTTTTTGCTCCTCCAAAACTCTTCCTTGATGGTATTGACCTTTCACCTGTCCAATTTGGCGAGTTGCAACCTGAAAATAAGGTTTCCACGAGGGTTTGAGAGTATGTTTATTAAAATGAAAATTACTATCAAGATCCTAATAATGAGCACATTTAATAAACATACTCTAAAACCCTCATGGAAACCTTATTTTCAGGCCGCATCTCATCAAATTGGAGAAGTGAAAGGTCAATACCAGCCGATAAGAGTTTGGAGGAGTGGAAACCAATAGTGGTGGGAAAGCAACAAAAAAATGGAAAAAAAAAATAGTCAAAAAAATAGAAAAAAATGACGAACAGTTGAGATTCATTTAATCGTCTTGCATTGATACAGATGCAAAATAGTTGTGGATACGCTTTTACAATTCACCACGTTCATAAAGGAAACACCTTCGACCTAAATATAATATAATAATAAAAAATCATAAAAGAAACACCTTAGAATTAATATAATGTAATAATAAAAAAAAACACCTTAACATAAATATAATATAATAATAAAAAAAATTTAAAAAATTTAAAATAAAATAAAAATTAAAAAAATTAAAAATACAAAATATTGATTAATTTTACAAACTTATAAAAGATCTATCCTAAACCACAAGAGTAACTATCAAATACTGCCTAACAGCTTCAAGAATGACTGAATGAAAATGAAAAATAGTTTATTATTTGATGGTTGAATTCAAATTTCATTTTATAAATTTCAAAATTTAAAATGACTGATTGAACATTGCATAAATTAAGGTGACTATTTACATAAGTGATAAATGATTGATAGATTTTTTGAAATCAGATTTTTGAGTTCAAATTTTATTTTATGATTTTAAAAATTTATATTCTATTTGACAGTTAAATATCATTTTCATTTTACTATTTCTAACATTTGTATTGACTATTTGTTGGTTAAATTTAAATCTTATTTGACTACTAAAATTTGCATTGAAATATGTAAACATTGAATAAAATAGGATGCCACACCTTTACATATATGCTAGTAATAGATGATTGATAGAGCCTTTTTCTGAGAGCAACTGATTTTAGATATAAATTCTAAATTTACATTTGAAAAACTTAATGTTTAAGGAAAGCATTCAATTTTAAATAACTTTACATTTAAATTTTGTAAATTTTAGCATCATTTACAAATCTATATTCTGTTCTGAACTGAAATCTTTTTATACCATTTTAAAATTTGCATTTAATTACATTAAATCTCATTTAAAAAATATTGTTAATTGATCGATCATTAAATAAAACAAAACCATTACTTTTATATATACACTCTTCATACATGATTAATAAAATTATTTTATTACCAACAAATAATTATAAAAATTCAAATCTCATTTTACTACATATAAATTGTTTAAACAAAACATTTAACTTAAAATAAAATTGCACCTAAATTCTTTGAATTTTAAAATCATTTAGTAGCCAGTCACACAATGATGTAACTTTCTGTGTTGAAGCTTAGCATAAATTCTGCACCAAATAAAAAGTATTGGCACATACACTGTTACAGGATTATGGAATCTCACAACTAAAATGCTAACATCTAACAGACCAAGTATAATAATGATCGAGGAATACACTACAACCAGAGCGATATTTTAAATTAAATCGCTACACAAACAAGGATGAAAGTAAACAGCCTGCAGTTCCTTCTTTACTTGGATCTAAAATTACCAAATAAAGAACGCACTGCCTGGTTAACGCAATGAAAGGTCCAATCTACGAAGATTCACTGCAATGGAACTCCCCTCACTTGACGACTACATTCCTCAATTCGAGTTCGTACACCGCCGGAAACCCACTTTTGGCATAGTGGAGAACAGATTCGGTGAACCTGCGAACAAGCACCCTATTGCCAGGACGACAAGATTTCAACGATCCACATCTATTCTTTGCCATGTACGAAAGGAATATAACCAGTTTCAGATACTCATCTCGCTTACACTCCAGCTCAACGCGATACCATATGGGGCCAGCATATATAAGCTCTGTCTCGCATTTTCCTGAGCTTTCATCAAATTTGCAATTCAATTTAATGGGGCCACAGTCAAAATCCACATTCACTTGCCCTTCTTCAAGGCCGAGGCATAAGCGGTGAGGGTCAGGTTGAAACAAAGCTGCAGATTGATGGTGGGATTTTGCACCTCCGCCTATGACAGCGCATATATCTCCTCTAACCACTCTCCATCTCAAGTCGTTAGATGGCATCAAGTTCTCTACCCCTTGCCAAAAAATGTACACCGCTGTCCTTATTTTGAGAGAAAGGCAATCACATATGAACTGGACCGAGCAACAAAAGATAAGATTTATGTGGGTATAGAGCCACACCCTCAAATGCGTGCTGAACTCCAGTATTGCAGCTGTAAAACTCAGCAAAGTAGGAATAAGCCAGTGGACATGGTGTCTCGATTGGAGCGACACCCCTACCAAATTGAAAAATTTTAATAGCTTTTCCTCCGAAATCGATAAATTGACAGGGAGAACCCAAATCTTAGCGCCCAATAGCGTGATGTTGTGCTTTTCAACAATCAAACAATCCAACACCTCATACATGCTCATCACACCGGCTGTAACCACACCGTCCCATCTGAATTCTTTATGCCCTTTCACAAACACACTTCCAGAAGCTACTTCTCCCATCTGAACTAGAGAATCCCAAATTGTATCCGTTATATAATACCACATGTTCCCGTTGAGGAACAACTTATTGCCTTCTGTTCGCTGTAAACGGAAATTCTCTCCAAAGTAAGATATTGTGATCTCCGACCCTTTATCAGATTTTGTGAGCTCAGATCTTTCATCACGCACCAGCTTTGTCTTGGCAGACTGATATGCTGGCTTGGTGACATAGCAAGGTCCTTCTTTGAAAATGAAGATATTAGTGCGGAATCCTTTCAGTCGGACATAATCAGGGGAGAGGCGGGAGGCTATACCCAAGGGTAGCATGCTCATCCATGAGAGCACTATACATTTTATGAATGCCGCCAATGGCGTTAGTTTCATTATCTGCCAAAACCCCAGACAGAACTGGAAGGCAAGTAGTACTCTACTAATTATTAATTCTGCTTCCGACATACTTGCCTTCCCCACCAAGGCTGTACACATGAGTTGGTCTAATGGTGGAGAATTTGTACCTTAGAAAGAGAGGTCACAAGTTCAAATACGGTAGGGGTAAGGTATATACACCTCATATTGTGGAGCACGAATTAGGTATGTAAGCAATCTGTAGACTCAAAAACAGACCGCCTGGTATCGTGGACTATAAAAAGACCTTTCTTGGTCTTCGCCCTGCTCTCATCTTCCAACATCCCCAACCTCCTCTGCAATCTGTAGATCCAAAAATAGACTGCCTGGTATCATGAACTATAAAAGGACCTTTCTTGGTCTTCGCCTTGCTCTCATCTTCCAACATCCCCAACCTCCTCTTCCCCTTCTTAGATGACTTGCCCTTTTTTCCGCGAACCTCTGTCACTTCATTTCATTGAATTCAATAAATGAAGAAGTTCCCTACCCCTACGTCATACAAAACCTTCTAATAAATGCTTGGTCTGGTTGGTGTATTCTTAATCAATACTTATGGTTCAAGGTATTTATCTTTTTGGTAAAGATGAGTTTAAAATTATTATTGACTATTTGAATTTGAAGACTATTTAAGTCAAGTGGCACAACTCTAGGTCAAATGGTCAAAATAACAATTTTACACCTCAACCACATCAAAAAGTACTAAATGTTTATTCTATTTTTATTTGTTAAGTTTTACCTTTAACTTTGGACTTGATAATATTTAAGAATAGCCCCTCAACATACAATCATTTTTATTTCGGACTCATTTTGCTGTGACTCCCAAATATGATGAGTAGTGTGCAAATACTATGAATATTTATCAAAGTTAATAAATAATGTCATGGTTGAATTTCACTCTGTACACAACCCATGGTTCTATCTTCAATTTGTAGATTATCCATTCTTTGACTAAGATCAAATTGGGGAGTGCAGGCGTGGATATTAATTATAGTTAATAAATAATGTCACAATTGAATGTGACTACACAAACCATGGTTCTATATTCAATCTATAAATTATCCATTCTTTGACTAAGATCAAATTGGGGAGTGTATGTGTGGATATTAATTATAGTTTTGATCCCCAAGTTTTCAAATTCAAACCTAATTATTGACCCAAACTAACCCCATTATAATGAGTCATTATTTACAAACTTGAATGCAAACTATCCAATTTGTGAACCATTAATGTATTGTTAAAAGGTCAAACTCAAATTCATTTTTGAAGATTCATTTGTTATATCTCTTAGTTATTCATCAAATTTACATATGAGAGCATTCCTTCAAGATCTAAGATCATTATGAAAATAGATATTTGTATGGTTGTTTGAAGTGTCATTGAACTTATAAAAAGCCATTAAATTGGATTAAACATACAAATTGATGAATGTAAAAGGAAGGGATCAAGTCACGCGTCGCAAGGTCTAGAAAAAAAAACTTTACTAGTGTCTCTCAATACCATCAGCTCTAGATTTTAGATGTGAATGAGTTTCTAAAGACTAGAAGTGCTTATATCAAAAATACAATAAAAACATAAATCTATTTTGAGATTGAAGTTGCATGTGTAGGGGTGAGTTCCACAACTATGCGATTAAAAAAGACTAGAGTGAAAATTATCTATTAGTTTATCAAAGCCTCACAATCTCATAATAGAATGGAGGATTGAATCACTATGTTTAATCTACAATAAAAAATCTTTATATGAAAAAGGAAGTTGAGTGCTCACACCTTTTTTTCATATGTGTGTTTGTGTAGTTCTACTATCTCAACTACTTATTCTAAGGTAATCAAAATGTTATTTCTTGCTTACATTTATTTATCCTAAATAACCTAAAATAAATATTCTTATTTATTTTCATTTTGGTGAATATAACCAATCATAATCTTTTAGGTTTTTATCCTTTACAATTTGGATTTCTAGTTTTATTTCTATTTTTTCATCAAATATGAAATTTCATCAATCCTCATTACCTTTTAGGTTTTGTGTTTTTTTGAGTGTATGTCATGTTCTCACCATCCTCACATCCCATAAAGAAGAACTCCTAGAATAAATCACATTATTTTCATGACTCAAGTTGAAACTAGTATGGTTAAACATCTAAAATAATAACACTCATGAATCGTACAAGAGAAGAGACATTTCCCATGTTGAGCAAATGGATAGTCAATATATTGCTTTAAATTCCTATATGATTTAGGGTGATCCCATAATAGTGTGTGTCATTATTTGGCCAAAGTAGGACATTGAAATCAACATTTTTAACAATTTTTTACTTTCCGACACCTATAGCAACAAAGCTGTTAAGAATTTGAAGATGGTGTGAATTAGTAATTTTTGATATTTTGTTTACAGATTATTAATATATATCTTTTTAAAAAATTATGAAATAATTTGTGACTTTTACATAAATTTTAATTATAGTTAAAATAATATTTTGAAAAGTGGTGTTTATTTTGTATAACATAACTTTATTTGTAGGACTTGGATAAAATTATAAATTTTTAAACATAGATATCTAGAGCATGGATATTTTTGAATAATTTTATTTTTATAATTTTTTGAAGTGAGATTAGCTATAATTCAAACATAGGTTCATTTGATATCACATAGCTTTCTTTTGTATTCGTTCAAATTAATTATTTTGTTTTCAAAATAAGAGCATCAATACCTAGAGGATATTTATTTTTTAAATTATTTTTTGATCTATTTTAATGTTTTTCATGTGTATGTAACAAAGACATTTACAATTGTTGAAAAACCTATCTTCACTAGAAAATAGAAAATGAATATAATAATAAAATTAAATATATTCAAGATTATACTCATTGAAAATCTTACTTTGAGTGCTATAATCCTCCAAATTATCTTTTCATATTCATTCTATTTGTTGGTCTCACCTAAAGTTGGAAATAATTTTTTTGAGAAAATATGAGGCCTAAGGTGGAAAGGTCACTTTTAGGGCCTTTTATGAAAGTATTCAAGGACCTTAGTTTGAAGGTATGCCATTTCCATCAACTTAAAAAAAAATCCTTCAAACGAAGGTAAGTTCTAAAAATGAAAAAAAGGAACCTTCAAACAAAGGTCCATTTTTTCCATTTTTGGAAATTACCTTCATTCAAAGGTTTTTTACATTTTAATCTTTGAACGAAGGTCCAACTTTGAATGATGGTACTTTTGGACGTACCTTCAAATGATTTTTTTTAAATTTTCATCTCCATTTGAGTTTAAAAATGTGATATCTAACAAGTGGGACTCACTATTATGGGTCCACCCTTTATATTATGATCTTTCATATTTGTCTAGTGATGCTAATGGTATACATTTAATTTCTCAATTAATAAGCCATATGGGTTGCGAGTTTTTAAAGGTATACGTGATAAGATAAGTTCTTTAAGGCCTTGTATCTCCCCACTCCCTTGCATGCCTATCCTTCATTTATTCATCATGATTTCACTTCTTCTTATGGTATGCCATATGTACCCCTCTTCTAACTTTTTATAATTTCAACCTCTTCTTGTTCCCAACCCTCATATTTTGCCTATGAATTATATTCATCCCACTTCCTTCAAATTTTCCCACCCTCATCCAACTTGTGTTATGCCTATTTATTATCCGAATAGTGTTATGCATATATATTATCCGACTAGAGTTGTGCCAACATCTCTTTCTTCTAGCATTGTCACTATTTATCGTGGTGCCCCTATTAGTGCCATTTCTAGTTCCCATGCTATTTTTATCCCATCTATTCAATTAAGTCACAACCTAATTGTACCCTACCATTTATTTATCATATCCCCACTATGCTTACTATTATTAGTGTAATTATATTGCACATTATATTTAAGATTATTTAGATGTTTTATTTAATTTAGATAAATTGAGAAATTAATGAGAACATGTGAATTCCTTAATTGATGGAAGACTTGTGCCAAAAATACCTTATTCACTTCTTGATTATGGTATTTGGCTTCCACCATTTTATCATCACCTTGACCTTAGTTGACACCATTTCTCCTACTCATTGGGTCAATTCACCAAATTATTGTGGCTAAATCAACTCCTTTGGGACACTTATCATCCTAACATGTACACTATATAATATATTTACCATAGTCTCTTCTTTTGATTTTAGGGATATAATGCATATATTAGAATTATATCATTCTATTTTTATGAATTTGAATTTATGTCATTATGATATTATTTTATTCTTAGAGTGAATTTATTCTTTCGAGTTATTTCTTCATTAAATATAGCATGGTATCATAGGGAAAAGTAGATCTCTTTAATTTGATTTAAGATATTGTTTCAATTTTTACCTAGGGTTTATAGTCTTGTAAATCAAATATTCCTATGTATCAACTATTATAAGAGTCCTTTGAGGGAGGAAAAAATTGAATCATGCATTCACAAGGTCCAAAATAACTAACTTAGGTTTTTTAGTTTGTTTGAATTAGGAACTATAATGTTAACTTAGATAATATTTTCATGTAGGATTGGAATGGTCATTTTATGGAGTGCATGATTTTCAAGGCACTTTTGTGCAAAAAATACCTCACCATTTTGCAGAGAAGAATTCAAAACCTTAAAATAAATAGTACATTCACCAAAGTAGAAGTAGGTTAACTTGGATGCTATGAAGAATTATCATTTGAACAAGTCACATTTTTTTCAAAATAATGTAGTTTTTAAGGCTCTTCTCAAGGCAATGTAAGTTCTATATGGTGCTATGTAATGTTGATGAAACACTAACACAACAATAACAATGTAGCACTAACACAACACTAATGATTGTACAACACATAGCCACCATCCAAATTTTGACTAACCGTCAACTATCCATCGCCATCGTACCCTACTACTCACCTATTACTCAATTAGTGCTTTGCTAGTCCCATCACCTACTCTTTGAGTATCATTGGAAAAGTCACTTCCTCATTAATCCCCACACCACCCAACCCTATGAATAGATAAATAGATACCATAATTTAGTTCTTTTTTAGCCCTCTATAGGACCTATTTTTCAAAGGACCATAATGTTCACCTAGTAAGTCAAAATTCAATGTTTTTTTTTAAATTACACAAAGAAGATAGACTTTTAGTTAGCTTCAACTCTTATTAAGCCCATTATTTATAAATATAAAATTATTTTATATTATTAATAACTCATTAAGGCCCCCTACTTGTATTCGTCTATTGGGGCTCCCCTTGATTTTAGAACCCTAAAGTCTTCCAAGGTATAACTAACTCCTTTGGTCATATGTTGGAAATTGACAAAGTTACCCAAAAAAAGGTGAGATTAATTTTTTTTTAAATATGTGTTAATGTAGAAGTAAATAATGTTTTTCCCTTTGTTATTTCCCTTATATCAAAATTTGGAGTTTGGAATCAAACGGTAGAGTATGAGAATGCTAGTATTTTTTTTTCCAATTTTGTAGGAAGTTTGGTCACTTTAGTGATTTGTTTAAGCATGATTCGCTAGAAGAATTTTATTTGTTTTGGATCAATAGATTCACAAGTTGGTTTAGAATCCTTTAACCAAAGAAATGACCAATTCAGGTTGTGATGATATGAAGATGAATTATCCTAGATAAATGCTAAAAATAGGAAGGAAAAGGAAGAACCAGAAGTTGGAGATTAAAAAGTCTCCAAAAATAAATCTGGTAAAGATTCACCAAAAAACTCTTGAAGGAAGTTAATTCTTCACCTATTAAAGTCAAAAATACCATAGGTACCTTCCAAAATGGGGAATTTATTCTCATTAATAGTATTGACAATAATATTACTCATGCCCATAATTAGTCTAATGATATTTCTATTAAAGAAAATATTGGTCTCCCTGGCAGTAATGAAAGCTCTAAACAAGGAGAAATCGAAATGGACCTAAATGAAGATCTAAATAAGTTAGAGGATTACTCATTAAAGCCAAATGGGGAGGGAAGTTTTAGAGTGATTGGAGATCTTTCCAAGGGTATCCAAGAGTATTTGGATTTGTTGGGGTTTAGAGATAAAGATTATATCTCTTCCCCTATGAAGTTCTCAAATGGTGTACTGGAGGAGGATTAGACTCAAGTTAATGATAAATTGAAAAATAAAAGAAAGTAGACGTTAATGGAGATCTAAAACATGGAAGACCCTCTCAAAAGGATACCAAGGCTACGTAAGCTACTCGAGATGAGGCCTTGGGGAAACAAAAAACTTTGGACTACCTCTCGGGACAAAAGAAATAAAAGAAATGACTTGGCTGGGGGCCTTGCCTCCTTTTGTCAATGCTAGTACATCATTGACCATCTTAATTTTTACTAAGAGGTTTTATCTTGAAATTTTAGTGGTTTGACTAGCTCTCTTAAATAACATCTCATTAAATGTATTTTTAATCACGAAACTAATATTTTGCTCCTTCAAGAAACAAAGATGTAGCAAACCACTTTTGATCAGATTGTGAAGAACATTTTGCCTTATGATGATTACTCTATTAGTGATGCTAATGGAACTTCTGTAGGTATAGCTACTCTTTAGAACCCTCATAGGGTTAAAGGTTCAAAAGGTTTCTTTTGTAAGAACAACTTGATGACCTATATGAAGGATTTGAATTTGCTAGTTAAATGGAATCTTGTTAGCATCTATGCTTCCAATTCTAGATCTATCAGAGCCTCCCTTTGGAATTCCTTATCTTCTCTAGTATCAAGCTATGGTGGAGAGTGGTGGATTCTTGGTGGGGATTTTAATACTCTGATGTTCAGGCATCATAGAAACAAGGGGGTTCAATTGATTTCTCTGATTGCATGATGGATCTCATGTAATTTATTTCTTCTTAGGGTCTAATGGATATATTGACCTTCAAGGGTCCTTGTTCACCTGGTCCAATAGGAGACAAAAAAATAACCACATACAAGTCAAACTTGATAGGTTCTCGATTTCTCATAATTAAAATATCATACCTAAATTAACCATTTTTTCCCTTCCTAGAACGGGTTCAAATTATTATAATGCTATCCTTATGGATTGGGAAGACACTATTGCAAAAGGTCCTTTTTCCTTTAGCTATGAAATGATGTGGTCTATTGATCTTGAATTCAAATATCTAATTCAAAGCTGGTGGACTCAGCCTTAATAGGGTACTCATATGTTTTGTCTAGCCCAAAAATTAAAGTGGATTAAGGAGAAGGTTAAAGGTTGGAATAAAATCTCTTTTGGAAACATTTTTCAAGAAAAGAAAAGAAAATATACTAACCTACAAGAGATTCAAACAAATGGAAGAAGGAGATAATGAATTGGATACCTCATTTAAAGAAATGGAATTAAGAATGGAATGGATATAGCTCTCATAGAGGGGGGAAATTTAATGGAAACAAAAATCGAGAGTGTAATGGCTTAGTGAAGGTGACAAAAATAATAAATTATTTTCCCAATCTACCTTGAGACATAGAAAAAGGAATAGGATCAAATCTCTCACTACAACAAATCCCTGTGATTTGCTCCATTTTTTGCTTCCACCCAATGTTTTAATGTATTTTTTGCCAATTTTTTGAAAACGTCGGTGCTATTTATCGAGATGGTGCTATTTTTGGCATTTATTTGTGTCAATCAAGAAAATTTGGCGCTAATTGATGCCGAAATTAGTGCCACCTTTAGTGCCAATAGTGGATTCAATTTTTTGGTGCTACTGTTAGCGATGCCTTTGGCTCCGATTTGAGCTTCGAGTTTAGCACCACTTTTAGCTCCCGACTTTAGCTTCAAGTTTAGCTTCGAGTTTAGCCCTGGTTTAGACACCCCTATGTTGAAGAGATTAATGCATAGTAGGTGGCTCCCAACTACATCAAGAGACTAAAATATTTCACATGGTCATTAAGAGACATCTAACAAGATTAAGGTGCTCCTACAAACTCAACTTATCGAAAACTCACCCTTAAAGGCCTTGTAGCCACAAAACACAACTTTTGAAGATATATTTTAGAGATGGCCATACAATGGCCAAAAAAACATCATTTTAGACTTCCCACAGACCCCACAAAACTTCCTTAAAAGATTGCAAGTGACTGCTTTGACACAACCTTGAGAAACAACAAACTACCCTTGTTTTTAAGACATAAATTAGCCTCAATTTGCAAAGAAGGTCCCTCCTATAGACACTTTCTCACTCCAAACCAATGGGTAGTCATTTTTTATGTTCTAAAACAACAAAATCCATGGTTAGCTCTCAGACATAAACATTCTAAAGCATTGTCCCAACAAACCCTCCTTTTACATGCTAAAACCCAAGGGTTTATTGAAAACAATATGCCCGAGCCTTTCCAGACCACCAAAAAGCATCAAACACCCTCCAAATACCCTGCACAAACTTAAAAGTTCATTATATCAACAATTTCTTCAATGATTCATCAAACCCTACTTTAGTTTCTCATTTTTCTATTCCAAAAGGCTTTGCCTAGCCCTAGGGATTCATCCAAAGCACATAATCTCCACTCCACAGCCTATAAAACCATCAAGACAACTAAATTACATTTTTTGGGACCCATTCCATGAGGTATAGTTGCCATAGTAAGTGGAATCATGGGTCAAATGGAAATTTTAAGAGACCTTCAACACTTAAAACTATGTAAACAGGCTATTACAGAAAATGAATGATTTCTCCTTCCAAACTAAATATTAGATTCTCAGAATAGATTCATATGAAAGCTGAAATGTGTCTCTACAACATTCAAAAGGTTTCACATATTTGCAGGTAGTAAGGGTCTGTACAAATCCAATAAAGAATAAAGAACACAGGAAAATTGCAGAATTAGTGTTATTTTATGAGAGATTTCTCTCAATCTCCCATCCAACTGTCTTGTTCAAGCCTTTGGATGCCATTTTATACATTTTTAATCCAAAAAAATAAACGTTCATAACCAACTCTTGATCTCCTTGACCCTTCATATTCTCCTAAAAATGCAAAATGACAACTTTACATTTTGTTGTGCAACTTTTACATTTGAACCCCAATGTTTTCCCACACACCTAAATACATAGTAAAATGGTCTTTGAAACCTTATTTAGCATAAAAAAAACACTAACACCCCAAAAATAGCCTAAACACACTCTATGACCACATCTCACCAAATCACATTTTGCATTAAGGGTGTAGGTGCTCCTGCACCATACACCCAACCATGAAAGCTTTCCAAGTCTCTTGGAAGTCTGCAACACCGTGTCCTACAACTACTCCATCTTTCCTTCATAATCACCTTAGGCTTGGATTTGTCCATGCAAAACAATTTTTTCTTAACTGGTCACCTTGAATATGCACCTTCGTACTTTTTCTTATCATCCATAGTTGCATCCAATTGCTCCTAATGTGTTCCTTGGTTTCATTTGCCTCCAAAAAGTCCATAATCTGCCTTTCTTCTTTCATTTCCACCCTTGGCTTGACCTCCATCAACATGATCATCAAAACAATGAAGTGATAAAGAACTTCCTTCGTTCCTTGTCTCTTAACCATCCTCCTTACCATCAGTTTTAGGTTCTCCAAGCTTGGAACCACTATCACAACATCATACATCTGCCACATCATCAATCTTGTCTTCCAAGGACAATCGACTACCCTACTCTCATCACTGTCTCTCTTCTCCATCTTATTTGGACCCTCTACCAACTCACCATCATCAGTACCTTCCATCTTTGGGACTCTTGGAAAAATATTTTCCATTCCAACTTCTCTTTTCATGGTGACTACACTTCCCTCAAACTCTTTCTCGGACCCTTTCTCTGCCTTTTGTCGTTGCTCTTGGCATACTGCCTTTCCCAACATCTTGTCTTGACATTCTTCCTATCTGTCCACTCTTTCTATCCAATTTTCAATCTCTAGGCCCTCTATCCTATCTTGTTTAGGAACATTCTCCAACTGTCCATCATCATCTTCTCTCAATATCATACCTTCAATATGCTTTTCTACAACTTCTTTCTCATGCTTTTTCCACTTGTATGGCTCACTTTGTTTTCAGATCTCTTGTTCTTGACTGAATTATTTCTTATCTCTATATTTTCAGATCCATTATCTTATTGTCCTTCAAATGGAAAATTCTTCACTCTTACCATGCTCTTCCTAAGCTTGTCTTCACTTTCCACTATCATACCTTCTTTTCCTAGCCTTTTGTCTTGGCTATCTACAACTCTTATCTTCATAACCTATTTCATATTCTCTGTCTCCTTAATCTTTATGTCTTCTATCCTAGATTCCTTTGTTGCAGCAGTACTTGGTTGCTCCTTGTTCCTTTTCTTCTCCAAAGGACACACCAACATACCTACTCCGATTTCTTCGTTCTCTACTAGCCTTACATGGCTTTCTTCAATCCTTCTACTCTCTCTTATTTCCACATCCATTCTTTTTACCCCCAATACCTCCTTTCCACTAGGTCTTTCAACACTCGTACTGTCGAACTCCTACTGCTTTACATTATTTTTTCCATCCTCTTGTTGGTGCTCTTTATCTCTTTGTCCTTTCAGTGGATAATGTATCTTTTCATTACTGACCTTACTAGGCCATTCTCGCCTCTTCTTTGTATTGTCTCCACTTATCTTTCCTTTTCCTTTCATTAGGGTCTCTTCCCTAAGATTCTTCATTTCATAATCCTTCCTACCTGGTCTGCATACCTCTATGATGATAGCATGTGACTGTCCTACCCTTGCTTCTACCTTTACTTGACTGAAATTGTTCCCTCTGTTCTCTTCATCTTGCTTGGAAAACTTGTCTTGATCCTTCATAGGGAATTCCTTTCTTCTCATCACCAATTCTTCACCTTTTTTTCCTTTCTAATATTGCTCCTTTGTCTACTTTTGTTGCCTCAACTCTTTCCTCTATGTGAGTGGTTGCACCTTCACTATGTTTGTCTTCCTCATGCTTGAGGAAATACTTCCTTCCCATCATCACTATCCTTTCCATTTTTTCTTGTTCTTTGTCACCTCCCTGCAATGGGGTTAGCTTGAACCTGATTCCATCCTTCACAATATTATACACATTTTTCCTACCATCATGTAAGGCATACCTATCAAACTGCCATTGCCTTCCTAGTAACAAATGGCAATAACTCATTGGCAAAACATCATACCAAATGCTATCCTTATCTGCACCAATCTAAAACTCCACTCAGGCTTGCTCATTTACCACAACTGACTGATCAGAATTCAACCAAAATTCTTTATATGGCCTTTCATGTGAAATCCTTTCTAACTATAATTTATCTACCATCTCAACTAATACAATGTTATTGAGAGTGCCTGAATCTATCAGCACATTACATACCTTGTTCTTGCATTTGCATCTAGTTCTGAATAAGGCTTTCCTCTATTTCATCTCTTTCACCTTGGCATATCTCTCTTGGACTTCTTTGATCTCCTTTGCCATATTGTCTTCTAGATGCATGGTGTCTTTTCAACTTCTCACTTGCCTGCAAAATACAACCAAAGGTCTACTCCATGTTTCTCTGATACCACTTTGATGTAGAGTGGGTGGATCCCAACTACATCAAGAGACTAAAATATTTCACACGGTCATTAAGAGGCATCTAACAAGATTAAGATGCTCCTACAAACTCAACTTATCCAAAACTCACCCTTAAAGGCCTTGTAGCTACAAAACACAACTTTTGAAGATCTATTTTAGAGATGGTCATAAAATGGCCAACAAAACATCAATTTAGACTTCCCACAGACCCCACACAACTTCCTCAAAAGATTACAAGTGACTGCTTTGACACAACCTTGAGAAACAACAAACTGCCCCTAGTTTTAGGACACAAATTAGCCTCAATTTACAAAGGAGGTCCCTCTTAAAGACACTTTTTTCACTCCAAACCAATGGGAAGTCATTTTTTATGTTCTAAAACAATAAAATCCATGGTTAGCTCTCAAACACAAACATTCTAAAGCATTGTCCCAGCAAACCCTCCTTTTACATGCTAAAACCCAAGGGTTTATTGAAAGTCATATGCCTAGGTCTTTCCAGACCACCAAAAAGCATCAAACACCCTGAAAATACCTTGCACAAACTTAAAAGTTCATTAGATCAACAATTTCTTCACTGATTCATCAAACCCTACTTTAGTTTCTCATTTTTCTCTTGCAAAAGGCTCTGCCTAGTCCTAGGGCTTCATCCAAAGCACATAATCTCCACTCCACAGCCTACAAAACCATCAAGACAATTAAATTACATTGTTGGGACCCATTCCGTGAGGTACAATTTCCATAGTAAGTGGAATGGGTCAAATGGACATATTAAGAGACCTTCAACACTTAAAACTGTGTAAACATGCTATTACATAAAATGAATGATTTCTCCTTCCAAACTAAATATTAGATTCTCATAATAGATGCATAATGTATATGAAAGCTAGAACATGTCTCTAAAAAATTCAAAATGTTTCACATCATTTGCAGGCTGTAAAGGTCCGTACAGATCCAAGAAAGAACAAAGAACACAGGAAAAATGTAGAATTAGTGTTATTTTATGAAAGGTTTTATCTCAATATCCCATCCAACTATCTTGTTCGATCCTTTGGAGGCCATTTTATACATTTTTAATCCAAAAAACTACCTCTCCAAAGTTCATAACCAACTCTTGATCTCCTTGACCCTTCATATTCTCCTAAAAATGCAAAATGACAACTTTACATTTTGTTGTGCAACTTTTACATTTGAACCCTAATGTTTTCCCACACACCTAAATACATAGTAAAATGGTCTTTGAAACCTTATTTAGCATAAAAAAAATACTAACACCCCCAAACTAACCTAAACACACTCTATGACCACATCTCACCAAATCACATTTTTCATTAAGGGTGTAGGTGCTCCTGCACCAAAGACTTATTTATATGTCTCATCGATGATGTAAAGCAGTGAAATGTCAACAAGATACGGGAATATCGAGGAGATAATCACTTACGTCACATCGACAAGGTATATCTACAAGTGCTCGACGAAACACAACTCTTGGATATAACAAACTAATGTCGATGAGACATTGAGATATCGGTAAGACAAATAAGATTGCCTCATCGACACTCTTCAAGTAATGATCAAAAGCATACATCCTTAGATTGCCTGGAAGGTGAGTAACATATGCGGTAGAGCGGTATACACTGTAACCCCATAGCAAGAAGCCTTGAGTAAGGCGGTAGTGCGGTAAACAGTTGAAGGGAAGGGAAAAACATCGCCATACCATAACGATAATCATGAGTCTCCCTAACATGGTATATTTACACTTATATATAAAGAAATACCACCGAAGGAAAATATTGATGAGATAGTGGCATATCGGCAAGAGATATTAACTTTTCTCATCGACACTGAAAACCAACATCAGAGGAACATAAGATCTAATGTCGATGAGACATTGAGATATCAGTAATATAAATAAGATTGTCTCATCGACACTCTTCAAGTAATGATCAAAAGCATACACCGCTATACCGCTGGGAAGGTGAGCAACATATGCGGTAGAGCAGTATACATCACAACCTCGTAGCAAGAGGCCTTGAGCAAGGTGGTAGTGCGGTAAACAATAGAAGGGAAAAACACTGCCATACAACAACGGGTATCATAAGAAACAAACGGTAGTATGGTAATCATGGCATCATTACAATTTATAGCACTAAACATAGAAAATCACATCAGCTACAATCCATCTAAATAAATCATTGAAGGAATCAAGAATATAGCTTGCCAAAATACTCTAAAACTCTAATAAACATACTCTAAAAATTTCATCAAAATCTTATTTTCAAGCATAGCTCGCCAGAATGGAGTTTTCATTTTAACAAACATACAATAAAACCTTTGTTGAAACCTTATTTTCAGGCGTAGCCCACCAAAATGGAGAATTTTTTCAATAAAGAATGACAAAGAATGGTAAGGAGATGTGCGTGATAGGAGGCATAGGATTCATTGTTGTTTATCACTTCCAGCTCTGATCAACAAGGGTTACAATGTTCATGCTACTGTTTGTAATCCACGTTTTAATTGACATATGTTTGTATAATCTCAAATTCCTTTAGATGCTTTTGAAATATCAATGTATCCTATATAGGGTTTAGAATGAATTCTTTTAATTTAAAAAAAATAAATCAGATGCTTTTGAAGTATCAATGTGTCCTATATAGGGTTTAGAATAATTTCTTTTAGTTTTTTTATAAAAAAAAATGATGTATTTTCCTATGATTAGATAATGTGGAGATCTCCTAAATCTGCCCTAGCACACTGTCCTCTTTCACATTGTGTTCATTACTCCAGCTGCTAGGGTTTTGCATTGACATCTTTAATATCTTCATGATAGTGGCTTTTAAATAGATCTCAACGTTTTCTTTAATTTTTATCATGGTAACCCTTGAGTTCCCTAATCCACAACATAGATTGCATAGTATGCATATAAAGCAAGTCCTTCATACCTGCCATTGTTCCAACCACCACTCACTGTCTTGCTTAAAATGTTGCCTCCATAAGCACAATACCATGTTTTAAAATCATGGTTACCAGTGATTGACCATTAAGGTCACTACTTTCATCAAGATACAATGAGATTTTTATTATCAAACTTAAGTCATTATGAAAGATAACATTGTGAATTGTTTGTTGTGTACAATTTGATTTTCTTGTACATTTACTGCTTTGCTAACTGCCTTTAAGAATGGATATTGTACCATCAGCTAAAATCTCAAACAACTCACTCACTGTCACTTGAAGATTCCTTTCATGAGCATCCTTGTATAAAATCAAACAATGCCCTATAGACTGCCTACTTACTTACTAATATAGGGGACTCATTGTTTCATGGTATCTTGAGTTTTATTTAGAAGGGGTTAACATGTGGAATTTTTATGTGCAGGAAGAATAGATTTTGATGCAACGTTCCAATGTGGACAGTTCAGGAAAATTTGGATTGCTATTAGTGTCATAACTAGGTTGGATTGTACCTTGAGCCGGTGTGAAACACTTCTGGGTGTTCTCCTCAATCTTTCTCTTTTCGCCGTGGTATGGTTTAAAAGATGGTTTGGATCATCCCATCCAAATCTTATTAACCCAGTTGGATCTTGGGTATTAGTATGTGTTTCATCAAAATCTTCTACATATCAACAAATGCAAGCATTATTTAATGTTTGGCAACAATTGGAATGAACCTATCTTTGTAAGTTTCTATGTTATGTTAATTATGCTTTAGTTAAGAAACGATGTAACTTTTTGGAATGGACCTGAAGCTTGTTGCTTCCCATACAAATAGGGAAACCAAGGTCTGATTTTGATCATCATGTCATCATCATTTCAATCGATTATAATAGATACTAGACCATCTCATCCACTTATTCATATCAAAAGAACTCATGTTATGTATGTTTATATTTTGAGCAATATAATGGAGTAGATACATTATAACTCGTAATCCATTTTCAGTGTTCAATTGTTGTGTCGATTTTCATGCTTATTTATTGCTTTGTTGTCTCCAAAGTGGTCTTTTCAAGTTGTTTAAATCTGCAAGATTTATCAAGGCACATTTTTTGTTACTGTTTGGTCTAATTTGAGGTGCAATTGTAAGGATTTGTCTTTTTAGTTATACTTCTAACATTTGTCTTGATACAAATTGTTACTTTAGAATTATGGTATTTCTTTTCTTCTAATGTTTTCAACCCTCATTTCAGGGAAGAGCTCCGAAGATGGTTCCTTCAGATGGAGACTACACTTTTCTGCTATAGGTTTCATCTAGAAACACCAAAAGCTCAGGTATTGTCATACTCAGTTACAACAGAGTTTGAGGTTACCTTGTTCTCCTTGATACAAAATGTTGTTCTTCAATCCCTCTTAAGCAACATTCACTATTATGGACTTCATCATTGTACCTTTCATGAATTTGATTTAATTTGTTATGTGGAAACATGTTGTCTCTGTCTTTGCAAGTGATGACTATTGTGTAAGCTTTTAATCTACATGGATGCCCCTCAAGCTCAATTCTTATGACTGTTATGATGCTTGGGGTTGCTTACTTTTAACCAGACAGTTAATGAAAACTATCTTGGAATCCTTGATGATCAATTTTGTCAGAATAATGGCTATGTTGATAGTGGAATGTTCTTATTAATAAGGATAAATCTTTATCAATAAGGAGATTACCGCTTACCAACATACTCCACTATCCTTGCAAAGATTGATCTTTAATGCTTCATGGATGGTTTACTTGTGATTATCCTTCTCAAATGAAAAAATAGGGCAGCAGGCTGGGCTTAGCCCTTGTGGGAACCACATTTCACCCCACATACTGTAACCAGATAAACAAAAAACCAACCTAATTTTATCTATACCTGCACAATGAGAAAAAATGTTAGATAAAACTGAGCATATGATAGATATGTTTGATAACTTTCTTGTTTTCCTAGACATCTATGGTATGCAAGTTATTTGAATGCACATGATGATTAAATTATATGTTTATAGATGTATGCACATATTTTGACTGGTGATCCTTCATTGCTCTAACAACACTCTTCTCACTCAAATGCAGGGAAGCTAGGAGCGGAAAGGAAGACATCAACTTGGAGGCTTAGACAAGTGAGAAGACTGAAGATGATGCAGAACAAAGCAACCAGGATTCGTCATTGAGGCAATGAAGGGTCCCCTTTCTCTTTATGTGAATTTTTCCCTTTTGTATCTATAAATGTATAGTTTTTCAATTATATGCATTCAAATAGTCAGTTCCACGACTTGTGTGGAACAACATACATTTACATTATCAATAAAGACTACATTTTTGAAAGGATTGTGCAATCTTTCCTATATTATATGCATCTACATAAGTGAAATCTAGTAATGTAATCTTCTGATTTTGTTTATGTTTATGCACATGAATGTAATGTAGCAAAAATAAAAATGTACGTTACTCTTCATTTGAAAATCACAAAAGCATTGAGCTATTAACTTTTGTGTCTTCACGAACATATGTTGATACAAAATGAATGGAAGAAGCATCTAAGTAATCTTATTTTTTTCTACCAACAATTCATCTAAGTAATTTAAGCAATAATAAAAGGAGGAATTGACGCTTGGCATTTGCAGGGTGTGATTAGGAAAATTATTGAAGAATTAGATTTTTTTGAGGACTTTAAGGTTAGTCATGTTAGGAGAACTGGGAACACCGAAGTAGATGCCCTATTGAAATGGGCTCTATCTTTTGTAGAGGTGGAAATAAGAAAAGAAAATTTTAGTGGAATTCCTATGGAGGAAATTTGTCCATTGTAATTAATGCAGGAAGGAGTTAACGCTAGAAAGTAGAGGAATGTGTTTTAACTTCTCGAAGGTATTGTTTTCGGCACTGGACATACATTCAACATTAATGGTGAGGGCTGACAATAGGATATGTTTTAAATACACACAAGGTATTTCATCCGATGCTTCTCGGTTTGCAGTGGCAAGGAATGTAACAGGTCTACGGTGTGAGACAGTTTGGAAGCTAGTGTACCAGAGAAGAAATGGAGGCTAATTTTACTCTACATTCGAGGAGAAAATTGGACCCTTTTGCTGGCAAAGAAATTGTGAAGACGCTAAGAGGATTGTTCCTCTCCAAGGATGTGAAGGTGGCGCAATCTGTGCAAAAAATCCTGGGTAATGGCTTCGAAGCTTTGAAGCACAGATATCATACTAATATGGGTATTTACTCACTGATCATGGCATGGGGGTTAGACTTAGGAGAGTTGGTGGAGGAGGTGGGGAAATTAATGAAGGCATTGGTACATAAGAAATTCTTAGTGAATATAGAAAGTATCTTGGAATGGGCTATACCAGGAGAAGGCTTTGATGTGAGCAAAGGCATGGAAGATGTGGACCCTAAAGTAGCAGAGATAAATTGTCCCTTCATTAGGTGGCCAGAAGGAATCACCAAAGCTATGTGGAGAGGAGGAGCGGAGCTAGGATGGAAAGCCCTGAAACTTTGTGTAGAAATAATGGAGGTTGAGATGGTCATTAAGGGACTCAAAGATGTTACCAGAGAGGAGTTGTGAGAGAAGAAAGGTTTGTGCCCAAGGAAGAAGATGAAGCCAATCAAGGAAATATGCCCAATGCAATTGGGTAGCACGTTAGGCACTTCCACGTAAACTAAAGCTCTATTTTGGTTAAAATACGGTTTATATATTAGTTTTTGTTGTACATTTTTTGGGGTTAAGCCCTATTTTTTATTTGAAAATGTAAACAATATGGGGTATGGGTAATCGTAGATTACTAGATAGGGTTGTTTACAGGTGGATTCAGTATTTTTTTTGGTTTGTTGGGAACTGTGTTGGTTAAATACATATATTTAAGAAGCTGCTTGATGGACTTAATTTTTGAAGTTGATGTAAATTCTGCATTATGATTAATAAAATCAAATATTATCACCGATAAAAAAAACACAGTAGGTTGCATGTTAAATTTCAAAAAAAATATTTGCATTTTTTTGTATATATTATTTTCTCAGTGCATCATTATGTAACAAAAATTTCACTTCTGAGATATACAGTAAAAATAAATGAAAGCACATTTTTTCTTTGTCAAGGGAAATGTATGGTGAATACCCTATGTCTTTCAGATAAGTGTGTAAGCAAAATAATACATAACTAATTGAATCTTATTTTCTATTGTACAATTGTTTTTTATGTGCTTTTTACTTTTTACATGTGGTTTACCCTCATAAAAAGACTACTTATCTTTTCTTAAATGAATCCTTTACATTTCATGTCTACAAAAGGAATTTACTGCTTGACAACAGGTTCATGAACTTCATACAAATTAAGATTGGTGTAAAAGGCCATCCTCGTAAATGTTGTTTGGTCTAGAATTATAATGGAAAATAAAAAAAATTGCTAGGAGAATAAAATAGGTTTTCAATTGTCCAAGTACAACATAATATTACTAAAGCATTTCAAAGTTTAGGCCATATGAATCATCCTTTTTTAAACATGGATTGCAAATAATTCTAAAAATTTAGAAGTCTTGGTCATCAACATTATTGTCTGCTACAATGTCCACCTACTTTCCTCTCAGGGATTTAGTATTTCTATGTCGTCCACGTCCTCTCTCTCCATGGCCTCCTCTGTGAATAAAAATGTTTCCACAGAAGCTTTCATCGCATTACCATCGAGAAGGAAGAAGCAACTTGCAGGACCGTGGTGAAAACTGCTCTACCACACCGAGCTGATAAAGGAGCCGCGGGATAGCAGTGGTCACCGCACTACCGCATGCCATTGGTAGAAGACTTGCAGGAGTCACCGAAACACTGCCAAGAATAGAAGGAAGACTCACATTCCACCACAGAATTCCGATGCACAAAGGAAGTCCAGTGAGGAGAGTACACATGCATTTGAATTTTCTCATAAGATTATATCAAATTTATTAAACGATATTTAAATTTTATTTATGTATAGTTAAATTGAATTAGTATATGTTTCAAGGCAAGGCTTGAGAAATTTTGTGCCATGCATCGCAGTGGCCACAAAGGTTTACAGGCCTTGATCTGTACATTTGTAAGTATATTTAATATGTTAAATGATTTATATTTTTTATTTCCTTGGAAAAAGTAAATGATTGCATATTAATTAGTTTAACTAGTCTATGTGCCATGTTTTGACAAGAGGAGAAATATGGCCGCCATCCAAAGCAATTTGGAAAGAATATGTTACAAAACAAAAAGTGGAATGATTTTGTAATCTAGATGAAGAACGAGGTATCAATAGTTGATTTTAAATAAATTTGTTGGATATTGTTGTGTTAATATGTCAATTTGCATCTCTTGTGTTGATTTGTTTATTGATGCGTAGGATGAGTAAATAGAGCTCAAGTATTATGATTACAAGATGACCATTTATGTGCATGATGAAATGGTAGAAGGATGTAGATGAACTCAATTCATCTGACTTTATGCCTCTTGGCAGACATTCCTCTTGAATCTCTAATATCAGGTGCCCGAGACTTCCCTGTAGCTTTTACCTTTCGTTGTCGCATTTCCTCTTCACTCTTAGACTCATCTCCTTTTTCCTTATCTGCATTTCTGGATTTGGCTTCTAATTCATCCCATGTTTTATCTTCCTCCTCTTCAAAATCTTCTTCTTCTTCATCCTCCTCTGACTCCACAAGAGATTCATCTTCTAAACCTCCCTCATCTGATTTTGATTCCTCTTCTACATCAGAGGGTTTTTATCCTTGATCCGACTCTTCTGAATTATGAGAATCAGAATCAATAGCTTCCATATTCAAAAATTCCCAACCACCATCTACAATAAATTTATCTGAATCATCAGTAATACTCTTCAAAATTGGCTGCTAGTTCAAGTTCATTCTTTTTTTATAAATTTTATATCCATGGAGTTCAACCATTCCTTGATGCCATCAAGTGAAGATTGAGGAATGGCATGAATGCAGAGTACATCCCACTTCAAGTCTTTGAAAACAATAGCCATTATATCAAATTCCTTTTTCCCAAGTCCTACTCTCTCAGGGTTAACAATCTCAATCTCACTAATAGTGATTACTAAGAAAGGTAATTCCACCAACTCTACCAAACAGTTTACCGTAGGAACAAAAAAAGCAGAGGCTTTTAAAATAACTCCATGAAAACTAAGCTCTCTAAATGGTATATCAAACTCTAGTTCAAAATATTTTAGATGAGGCTGCTCCCATAGCTCTCTTACTCGCTTGACAAATCCTTGAAACTCTGACTTCTTAACATTCAAAAGATAAATTGAATGTCCTCAACACCTAATAGAGCTATCCAAAAAAGCTAACTAAAAACAAAAACGTGCTCCCATACACAATGGCCTAATGGTTGGTTGTCATAGGAGTCAAACTACTGAAGTAACAACACTGATCGAGTTAACATATATGCATCATTTGCATAAACAACTGAAATGCATAACAAATGTTAATCAATATATTGAATTTTGAGATGCGTTGAAATAATTAAAAAAACATGTTTTGGGGAAAATATCAACAACGTGGGGGAAGAAAGCATTAACCCTAATAAAATCATTTTCTATTGTTCTTGATACACCATCTGTAATTTTTCCTTGGATGACAGTACTGAATTTCTATATGTTGTACCCCTTAAATGTCCTACATGTTACAAATATGGAATAACAATGCACAACTTTGTATCGAGTCCAAAGACCAAGGCATTCTAAATAACGATAGCCAAACTTGATAAGAATGCAGTCACTGTTACACGTATTGACAATCCATAATATTCATGTAAAGACAACTTCTTGTGAAAACCATAATCAATCAAATTATGCACCTTCAAATCTAAGTTTGAAAGCTTGCATTTAAGTCCATGCATCTAAGTCCTTTTTGAAGATTGATGGTGTCAACAACAAAGCTAGAATAGCTCTCCTTAAACCATAGCTAGTTTTAAAGTGTAGTATTTCCAAATCCAAATCCACTTCTCAGCCAAGAAAAGGAGGTAGGATTGTCAGGTGCCACCTCAAATAGAGAAGACCATAGAAAACATTGAAATAGAAGATCCAATAAGTGAGATGACATAGTTGTAGACCATAGATAATCAGAATTATTGCAATGCACATATGCTTGTGATACAAACAAAAGGTGCTTACATATTGGTTGAATATATCCTCATCAAAATGTCCAGAAATAAATTTCAAATTTGTAAGTAAACTCTGACAGTCAAGAAAAATAGTCATAAAAATTGGAAGTAAACTTTGGCAGACATGTAGGTGAACTTGATTCATCTGAATTTATGCCTCTTGGAAGACATTAGGATCTCCCCTCCTAAATTTTGGTCTTCTTGGTTCCCACACCATGATATCGTTATGCAAATGAAAATGAAGCAAAGTAATCATCTCCTTCTCTGTTGGCTGGAAGAACGTATGCTTAATGTTTTGATACATGATATCAACTATCTCTTCTACTCTCATGGTTGAATATTGAAATCCATTATGGTGGGCCTCCAGAGTTCCAGTCATCTTTCTTCCTCTTCCAACAAATGCTGGCTTGATCCACACGTCTTCCAAACTAATTGGCTTTTTCTTTGAAAGTTGAAGTTTCTCTTGAGTCACCAGTGTAGCTCTCTCTACCTTTTTAGACTCTTTCATTGCTATAGATCATCTTTGGGATTTAATCATTTGTACCATATGTTTGACGTGCTTTGAATCCTTGCATCTAAAGGAAATTTCCCTAACATAAATACTGCTAGGGAATTTCAGTGTTTCCATTGTAGTTGGCATTAAAGCCGATACTTGCAACATTGAAAATTATCCTTATATAAGAATTCCCTCCATCTTGTTGGCTTGTAACACTCTTGATGGTGGCTACATGAAATATGATTTTGTTTCCTCTTCTACATCAGAGGGTTCATATCCTTGATTTGACTCTTTTGAATTATTAGAATCTGAATCACTAGCTTCCATATTCAAAAATTCCCAACCACCATCTTCAATAAATTTATCTAGATCATCAGTGATACTCTTCAAAATTGGCCGCTAGTTCAAGTTCATTCTTCTTTCATAATACTTTATATCCATGGAGTTTAGCCATTCCTTGATGCCATCAAGTGAAGATTGAGGAATGTTGTGAATGCGGAGTACATCCCGCTTGAAGTCTTTGAAAAAAATAGCCAGTATATCAAATTCCTTTTGCCCAAGTCCTACTCTCTCAAGGTTAACAATCTCAATCTCACTAATAGTGATTACTAAGAAAGGTAATTCCACCAACTTTACCAAACATTTTACCGTAGGAACAATAAAAGCAGAGGATTTGAAAAGAACTCCATGAAAACCAAGCTCTCTAAATGGTATATCAAACTCTAGTTCAAAATATTTTAGATGAGGTTGCTCCCATAGCTCTCTTACTCGCTTGACAAATCCTTGAAATTCTGTATTGATTTTATTTTTCCCATCCCTCTCTTGTTGTTCTTCCTCAATTTCATCAGGATCATGCAATGACCTTCTTTCCCCTCCTAAAGTTTGGACCACATCCATTACCTCCACATAAAACTGGACATCCTTGGTCTTCTTGGTTCCCACGCCATGATATGGTTATGCAAATGAAAATGAAGCAAAGTAATCATTTCCTTCTCTGCTGGTTGGAAGAATGCATGTTGGCTCTCTCTTCTACTCTCATGGTTGAATACCGAAATCCATTATGGTGGGCCTCAAAAGTTCCATTCATCTTTCATCCTCTTCCACCAAATGTTGGCCTGATCCACATGTCTCCCAGCCTAATTGGCTTTTGTTTTGAAAGCTGAAGTTTCTCCTGAGTCACCAGTGTAGCTCTCTCTACCTTTTCAGACTCTTTCATTGCTATAGATTGTCTCTAGGATTTAATCATTTGTACAAAATGGTTGATGCTGTTTGAATCCTTACATCTAAAGGAAACTTCCTTAACATAAATACTGCTAGGGAATTTCAATGTTGTCATTGTAGTTGGTATTAAAGCTGGTACCTGCAACATTGAAAATTATCCTGATATAAGAATTCCCTCCATCTTGTTGGCTTGTAACACTCTTGATGGTGGCTACATGAAATATGATTTTGATTCCTCTTCTACATCAGAGGGTTCATATCTTTGATCTGACTCTTTTGAATTATCAGAATTAGAATCACTAGCTTCCATATTAAAAAAATTCCCAACCACCATCTTCAATAAATTTATTTGGATCATCAGTAATACTCTTCAAAATTGGTGGCCAGTTCAAGTTCATTCTGCCTTCATAATACTTTATATCCATGGAGTTCAGCCATTCCTTGATGCCATCAAGTGAAGATTGAGGAATGGTGTCATTGCAGAGTACATCTCGCTTGAAGTATTTGAAAACAATACCCATTATATCAAATTCATTTTTCCTAAGTCCTACTCTCTCAAGGTTAACAATCTCAATCTCACTAATAGTGATTACTAAGAAAGGTAATTCCACCAAATCTACCAAATAGTTTACCGTAGGAACATTAAAAGTAGATTCTTTGAAAGGAACTCCATGAAAACCAAGCTCTCTAAATGGTATATCAAACTCTAGTTCAAAATATTTTAGATGAGGCTACTCCCATAGCTCTCTTACTCGCTTGACAAATCCTTGAAACTCTGTATTGATTTTACTTTTCTTTTCCCTCTCTTCCTGATCTTCCTCAATTTCATCAGGATCATACATTGATCTTGTTGCCCCTCCTAAATTTTGGACCACATCCATTACCTCCACATAAAACCAGACATCCTTGGTCTTCTTGGTTCCCACACCGTGATATGGTTATTCAAATGAAAATGAAGCAAAGCAATCATCTCCTTCTCTATCGGCAGGAAGAATGCATGCTTAATGTTTTGATACATGATATCAGCTCTCTCTTCTGCTCTCATGGTTGAATACTGAAATCCATTATGGTGGGCCTCCAAAGCTCTAGTCATCTTTCTTCCTCTTCCACCAAATGCTGGCCTGATCCACAAGTCCGCCAGCCTAATTGGCTTTGTTTTTGAAAGCTGAAGTTTTTGCTGACTCACTAGTATTAGTTGTAACTTTTTTGAAATTTTATTATGGTATGTGCACTTTGATATGATGTAATATATTATGGTTTCATCTCATATGTTGTAATATTAGATATATAACAGAAAAATAAATTATGCATGAAATAAATAATAAATTTTCATTTTAAATGTTTTTTTTGTAGAACATGGGTCTTCCAGAAGATCAAGATGACCCTCAACATGATATAGATCCACAAAATATTGGTTCTACCGGTACATATCACATGGTAGAGGATGATGATGATGCAGATACGGAAGACACCAAGGCTGATGACAATGATGATGATGATGGCGATGATGACAACGATGACGATGACGATGATGACGACGACGACGACGACGACGACGACAATGACGACGACGACGACGACGACGATGACGATGATGATGATGATGATGATGATGATGATGATGATGATGATGATGATGATGATGACCACGATGGTGATGATGATGATGAGACAGTTGGTGATAGTAACCAGTGACATTCATGATCATATAGACTACATCATGGATCATTGTTGATATATTGTCATGATGACTCTTTTCATGGTTACTATTATATGTATCATTTTCATGGCCTACAATACTATATTATTGAGTTGTATCATATTGACATGTATCATTTTCACTATATCATTTGGACATGTATCATCTTGACTTGTATCAATTTGAGCTACATAATTTATCAATTTTATTTATATCATTTGTACATGTATCATTTTCACTTATGTCAACTGTTGGACATGTATCATTTTGACATGTTTTTTATGTACTAGCATATTTGACTTTCACTTGTTTTAGTTATATATGATGATGATCTTATCAGTATTGACTTGTCAATTTATATATATTAAAAGTGGTTGATGATTTTTGGATGGATATTTATTAAGTATGATGATTTTAATTTACTGTTCATGATGGATGTTGTCAAATTCAATTAAATTATAGATATTTGACTCACTTGTTTTAATTATAGATGATTATCATGTTACAATAATTATATTGTTATTTAATCATATGAGTTAAATAATTAAATTACTTACTCTATAATCATATGAGTTATTTAAGAGGCACGATATATTTAACTAATTAAATTGAAATAAAACATATTAAATTAATAAATGGAATCAAAACAAAAAGCATTTTTAGAAGGAAAAAAGGAAGCAACAATGGAAGCCAAACTAGAAGCAAACTAGAAGCAATCTTGAAAGTAAAATTGGAAGCAAAACTAGAAGCAAGCCTAGAAGAAAACCTGGAAGCAAATATGGAAGCAAAACTAGAAGCAAAACCAAAAGCAAACCTGGAAGCAAACTTGGAAGCAAAACCGGAAGCAAGCATGGAAGCAAACATGGAAGCAAAATCAGAAGCAAAACTAGAAGAAAAATTAGAAGCAAAACTAGAAGCAAACTTGGAAGAAAAACTAGAAGCAAAACTAGAAGCAAAACCAGAAGCAAAACTAGAAGCAAAACCAGAAGCAAAACTGGAAACAAAATCGGAAGAAAACTTGGAAGCAAACCCATAAGCAAAATTGGAAGCAAAACCAAAAGAAAAATTGGAAGGAAAATCAGAAGCAAAACCGGAAGCAAAACCCGAAGCAAACCTGGAAGCAAACCTGGAAGAAAAATTTGAAGCAAACCTGGAGGCAAAACTAGAAGAAAAACTAGACATAAAATTGGAAGTAAAACTAGAAGCAAAAATGGGAGTAGACATGGAAGTAAAACTGGAAGCCAAATTGGGCGCCCATTTTGGTGCAATTTCTAAAATTACTTCCCAACGCTATTCTAGGTGCTAACACAGGTGCTATGATTTATTGGCACTAAAGACAACACTAAAGCTAGCACTAAATCCGACTCTAAATACGACGTAGAAGTCGGCACCAAATCCGACGCCGAGCTGATCATGCATGTTTGCACGGAGTTGAGCACCAACCAAATTGTTCAATTCATGCACTCAAATACACTAAAATCCGACGGAAAAGTTGGCGCTAATTGCCCGTTGTGTTGTTGTGTCTGTTAAAGGAAGATAGATCTATCCTCACTAAGGAAAAGACATAGTTGAAACTACTATTTCTTTTTTAAAGACTCCCTGGTTGGTCATATCTTAGATTTATCTAATATGGAGGATCTTATTGATATTATTCCCAATATTCTCACCGAATAAGACCTTAAGTTTTTGGGGAATCTAGTGTCATATCAAGACCTTAAAAAAAAATTGTTCTCTTTTGGAGCTTACAATGCTCCAAGCCTTGATGACTTCCCCCCATCTTTCTTTCAAGACTTTTGGGCATTGATTTCTATGGATCTTCTAAATGTTGCGAGGGATTTCTTTAGATCAAAAAAATTGCTAAAATAACATAAGACTTTCATCATGTTGATCCCTAAGAAAGGTGATGCTCTCACTATATAGGATTATAGATCCATAATTTTGTGTAACATAATTTAAAAAATCTTCTCCAAATTTATAGTTAATAGATTGAAAGGGTTTCTCCATAAAATGATTACCCTAAATCAGAAAGGATTTGTAATAGATAGGTAGATCCTTGATACTACTTTGATTACTCACAAGTTGTCATAACCCAATTTCATTAATTATTTATCATATTATGGTAGATTGAATTATTGAAGAAATATAATTAAATGTTAAATGGAGATTTTGAAATATATTCAAAAATTGAATGAAAGAAGTTGACTAATGTTGACTTTGTGAACTTTTGAAAATTTATTTTATATGTTACCAAGAATTAAATGTTGTTGATCAATTTGCAAGTGGAAGTGTGTGCAGTTGCAGGGTGATAGGTTGAAGTAGGATATTTTAGCCGGATCAAAAGGTAAGCTAGTTGGAATCTAGGTGCACACATGACAAATGGCATGATGACTTGCATCTGAATGATTTGCATATATAAGAGAACAAAATTTTCTCGATTTGAACTATTTCAGTATTTGAAAATGAATGGCTTGTAGATTAAATTGTTTATTCAAAAAAATTGATTTGAAGGAAATGAAACCTAGTATTGTAAAGAAAAAATTCCTTTGCTTGTATAAATACACACACACACACACACACACACATATATATTTAAGGATGCTCGAAATGAAAATTCAAGTTCTTTACTTTAAATGCTAGTGTATGGAACCTATGAGACATTCCAAAACAAGCAACTTGTACATGAATGGTTATATATATCCATACATATATATGTATATATATATATATATATATATATAAATCTATACCTTATTCGAATACATGGTAGATGTGAATGAAATTATTTAAATGCATGTAGATATACAAATATATAAGTATATATATGTATATATATATTAAATATATTACATATATATACATACATATACATACGTACATATATATTCAAACTCATATTTAATTTGAATTGATAACCGATATATTATGAATCGGATTGTGGAAAAAAATGAATATTACAAGGCAAGCTCATGATGGACATGGTCTACTGAATCATTAAGATAATGTTCAAAATTAGAGGTCGATGGCCTTGGTAGGAAAAATCCATAATGTTAGCACCCAGCTGCATGAAAGAAGGGGCGGGTTACCATTTTGAATGAAAGTGGTGGAAGAAAAGCAGGGGATTGGTTTGGAAGAAAATCGACAAGCAACAAAAAAGTCAAAAAGAGAATGCAGTGGTAGGAAAAATCTGAGGAAAGCTTTAATAAAAAAGCTCGACCATTGAAGTAATTCGATTTGTTGAAATAATATTGATTTCATTGTCTTATCTTTTCATTTTAGCTAGATTTTATCACTACATTTGATGGTAGAACCATAGCACAATAGCATACAATGTTTCTATCTGTGTGTCTCAACTTGAGTCGAAGGTATAGATTTTACGACCTCCCTCTGGGGAATCGCATGGCCTACGACCTTCTTTTGTTTTAGTATCTAGAATGGAGCCATTTGGCTAGCCTTCTATACTAGACCGAGGCATCGAACCCCAAGAAGCGACTGTTAAGTAAGTTCACTCAATAGTGTAAGCCATATTATGGCTATCGGAAATCATATTCTAATTTAATGTGTACCATTTTGTGTTGATTTTGTAAAGGTTCGCCTATCAAACCTATGCAAAGAGGATATAATCCTCTATGTTTCCTTTAATATATATCGAAAGTGTTATATTTAAAGCATATCGCCTTCCATTATCAGCTAGGCTGATAACGATAAGGGGAAAAATCGTTCATCAATGCAGGAAAGTAGAAAACATATTTGTATAAAGAGCAAACCCTCAATTTGAAGAATTGATGGAATATATGAATTGGGTTTCATTGTAAGCTTGTAAGGATTGATCATCATGATTGATAGATTATGCTATTTGATTTAGCATCAGATTTGAGTCTACATGAAGTATAGAGTAGCATGCATTAAGGGATAAGCCAAAATTCCCATAAGGGTAATTTCAAATGAAACTTGAGGTTAAGATAGGAAGTACCCAACCATAGAAAATGGGTCAAACCCAAAGCAACCTTGGTTTGTTTGTTGCAACCTAAATAGGCAAAAGTAATGTTGAACTTGAAACTTCCTTACATTCTTAACTAATTTTTTTGCTCAAGAAATTCATCGACAAGTATGTCAAACTTGTTTTCTTTATATTATTAAAGATGCTCATAGTAATTCCAATGATGAAAGTGTCCAAGATCTAGATAATAGATATTTTGTTCTTAAGATTGAAACTAGGCTATTTGATTTATTTATTTTTTGTTCATAATGGAACCCGTTTAGTAGTAAACGAAGATCATTTACTTGTAAATGATCATTTAGCATGTAAACAACTGGAGATCAGAAAATTGAGTAAACAACATCATTTCTCTTTTAATATAATCTATTTAGTTGAAATCAAAATGTATTGATATAAATAGTAGTTATTCTTTTGAAAACAACTCTATTTTAATGAAAAGATATCATTATAGATGGAAACAACCTTGCTCTATAAACTATTTAGCATGTAAGCAGCTTGGTTTATAACTATTTAGTAGGAAACAATACTTATTTTGTACAAACAATGAATGTACAAGTGTGAATAGCTTGCTTTATAACTGTTTAGTAAGAAAAAACACTTATTTTATTCAAGCAATGAATGTACATATGTAAATAGCTAGATTTACAACTATTTAGTAGGAAATAGTGCCTTTTTTGCTTAAACAATGAATGTTCATATGTAAACAACTTGTTTTATAACTTTTTAGTAGGAAACAGTACTTGTTCTATTTAAATAATGATTTTTCTTATGAAAATAACAATGTTAGAGTATCACAATTGTGAGAATGCAATAATAATATGTGAGAAATTGTTAGCATAGACTTGTTGAGATTATTTATTTCGACAAGGGAATACTATTTTAAGATTGTAAATTTGAATTTTATAATTATTTCAGAATGTATGCACAAACTTAAACATTAGTAGGCACATATATGTGTATGCACATAAAATTCTTCTATGTATATACACATACTTGTGACATACCTTCTTTTCTTTTTAGTATATTTTTAAAAGAGAAAATGCTTATGTTGATAAGTAGAAAATAGTCATAAGAATGATATGATTGATTGTTGAAATACTCTGTTTATGAATCATTAATATGATCTCTATTTAGAGTATAAATTTATATTTTGTTCTTCGTTTGAGGACAATTGAGAAAGAATAATTTGAAAACTTGAGAAAAACAGTTATACCTTAGTTGATTAGAGAACCTATAGGTAGTTGCTACTAGAGGGTAGATAGTTGTTATAGTAGAAAGTTACCTTCCGGGACACGTACCGAAATGGAGTACAAAGAGTATAGGTTTGCTTTACCAAAACCTATTGTTTTTTGTTGTTGTAACACACTTGTCATGCTTGGCTAAACAATAGAGTTCATTATTTATGTATGAATGAACTCTGTGATTTCACTCTCTACAATTCATAGCATAGATCTTGCACTTTCTTTTCAAACTTGTAGATAGAAATTGCATGCTTATGTTTGGCCATGCACCAGATTCCACCTTGTAGATCTTTCTCTCGCTAAAATTTTTGTGCAAGGTCAGGCATTCTTCAATTCAAAAGAATACCGGGGAAGCATAAGCTTCATGGTTGGGTAGTAAGGCACTTAAACCATGTTCTCTTCCACCAGTGGAGGCGAGCATTAAAGAACCTTAGTTGTTCATGAGACTATTATAGTCTATAATGTAGCTTGATGTAAATCATTCATGTACTTAATGGAAAATGTACTATGTAATGACATTGTGGCCTTAGGATCCATGTAAAACTTGATATTGTAATTTGACTTTTGAAGTGAATATAAGAATCTTTGACTCATTTTAAATGGACATGTGTAGCTATGATTGAATTTTCCACTAGTTATGTCTTTTTAATTTGGAGTATATTCATATTTCATTTACAATAATTTTACTTAAGTAATAATTTTGAATGGGTTATTACATTTGGTATCAAAGCTTAGGGTTCAACTCTAGGCCTTTTGAGTCTACCATAATTGACTAGGGTAGTTGAACCTTGACCCAAAATTTGGATGTCTTGAGATTTGACCAAACCTGAATTGAATGCAGGAATGGGAAGTTCAAAGGTAGGGCAAAGAAAAGGGAGAAATGTAAAAACATCACATAAGAATGACTTAAAGGAAGGAAATTCCAAGGCCAAGATTCCATCAGAAATTATCGATGACAAAAATCTAGCTCAGGCTCTTACACAAATCAAGCTAGAGAGAGGCTTGAAGATTGAGGAAAAGCGAACACCTAAGATCAAAAAGCTTTCCGCAATCTGGGATTGGCCTCTAGGGTGTGGAACCAATTCACCCTTGTTGATTAAAGAGAAAAAGGAGAGCTTGTGCACTCAACCATCCTCTTTATGTAAAGTTTGATGTAAACTCGGATGATGATCTAGAGGAATGTCCTCTTTTTGATGCCAAGAAATCAGAATGATGTAACAATGAAGCCTATTGTAAATAAGGGTGTATTGACTCACCTTAAATGTGAATAAAATCAAATGATGTTTTTTTAAAATTTTGTGTTTTCAACGAGGGGCTCTAAAATGTGTATGTCTTCTATGTTGAGGGATGTATGCACAAGAAAATCATGATATGTAGCATAAGAATGTCTATTCGTAGAACCTTGTGTTGAGATGTGATGAATGTGATTATGTTGTAGGATAAGTGTGGGAAAATAGGGTGACCACTAGGCAAGATGGAGGTGGTAGTGGTTCTGATAACGGACCAAAAAAGAGACCGAAGAAAATTCTAGAGCTTCTGAATCGACAAGAGTCTCACATGGATCTTATAGAGCAAGAAGTCTAAGTGGCACATGAGGACTGGGACCGTAGGAATGTAGAAGGAAATCAAGGAGATGGTGGTCTAGGGACAAGTCCACGAGGAAAAATTGAGGAAGAGCTTGGGAAAGACCTCGAAAGAGTAGCACTACTCAAGTTTGATGGTAAGGCTATTGGAATAGGAGCTAAGGCTTGGATTATAGAAATGGAAAAATACTTTAGGCTTTGTGACCTTTCTGAATAGACTAAGGCGGCATGTGCTACATATCAACTCTCAGGTGAAGCAGTGACTTGTTGGGATAATGAGAAGTTTGAACAAAACCTACAGCCCACTAAGATCACTTGGGAACTCTTCCTCTAAGCTTTCAGGAAGATATGGTTACCATAGGTGTTCTTTGGCAAGAAAGTAACGTAATTTCAAAACTTAACCTAGGGAAATATGACTGTGATTTAGTATTGGCAAAAGTTCACTAACCTTTTGAAGTATGTGCCTTAGTATGAGGGGAGTGAGTAGTTCCATATCTAGAAATTTATAATGGGACTTAGACCCCACATAGGAGCTGAAGTGGATATGCATGAACCTTAAATCATGAATGAAGTCTTTCAAAAATCCACCAAATAGGAATAGAAGCTACAACAACTATCTAATCTTCATAGCGATTCAAGTTCTAAGTCTCATTATGGGAAGAAGAAATTTCATAAGTGAGACAAGAGCCATCAGATCCAAAATATAAAGAGGGGAAGTGAATCATGGGAGAAGGGTGAAGATGGTAATGGTGGAAAGAATAAGAAGGAAAACAAAGGCAAGGGAGAGGATGACCATAAGCAGAAGGGATTTAGAGAGGACAAGCCAGGAGGTCGGAAAGGGCCTCAAGATGGATGTTATACTTGTGGAGGTGACCATTATGCCTCAAATTATCCTCAGTAGTCGAAGTCATGGAAGGAAGGAAGCTACCAATAGAATTACTAGATCCGCACTACAGTGGATAATAGATAGGTAGAATATCAAGCTTTTCCAATTTAGCTAATGGGTAAGCTCTATGGTCAATTTGTCTCTACCTTAATTGATATTGGAGATACTAAATGTTTTATAGATCCTAGAATAATATCTAAGATACCCATTAGACCTAGGTACATGGAAAATTCATGGATAGTCTAGTATGGTAATCGAGCATAGTGGAGGGTATATACCTATCTCTTTTGCAGTGAGTTAGAGCTTCTAACCTTTCAAACTCAGGTCAACCTGTATGTGGCACCCTTAGGCTCTTATGATGTAATTTTGGGAATAAATTGGTTAATTGAGCATAAGTCTTTAGTGAACTATGAGGATAAGGTATTCATCTGTCTCAATTATTATGGAAACCCAATTAAGGTACATGGAATGTAGAGACCCTTAGAGCTTAGACATATTTCTATGATGCAGCTCAAGAAGGCTCATTGAAAGGGGTGTACAATTTATGCAGTGCATGTTAGTAATCCTGACAGTAAGGAGCCACATTTAGATGACTATCCTATTCTTAAGGAGTTCCAAGATGTATTCTCTGAAGAACTTATAGAATTTCCTTTGAAGCGGGAATTTGATTTTTCTATCGACCTAGTTCCAAGAGCTGAGCCTCAATCCAAGGCACCTTATCGGATGACCAATACATAACTTTATGAGTTGAAGGCCCAACGAATGGAATTGTTGGACAAGGGACTTATAAGACCTAGTGTGTCTCCTTTGGGAGTGTTGGTTATTTTTGTGAAAAGGAAGGATGGAAATTTGCATCTATGTATAGATTATCAAATGTTGAACAAGGTTACCATCAAGAATCTATATACACTCTCGAGGATTGATGAATTATTTGATCAAATGAAGGGAGAAACGGTGTTCTCCAAAATTGATCTTAGGTTAGGGTACCATCACTTGAGAATTAAGGAATAATATATTCTAAAGACTGCATTTAGAACTTGGTATGGACACTACAAGTTCATAGTGGTACCTTTTGGTTTGAATAATTCACCAACAACCTTTATGAACCTTATGAATAGTGTATTCAGAGACTACTTGGATGATTTTGTCTTGATCTTTATTGATGACATTCTAGTCTACTCAAAGACTATCGAAGAGAATGATAGACATTTGAGGATGGCTTTTCAGCGATTGAGAGAAAGGGAACTCTTTAGAAAGTTATCCAAGTGTTCTTTCTATCAAGATAGAGTGCACTATTTGGGCCATATCATTTCAGTTGAAGGAGTCTCCATGGACCCGAGAAGATCAAGGCGATTGTGGAATGGCCAATGCCTCAGAATGTGTTAAAATTTTGTAGCTTCATGGGCCTCACATTATACTTTAGGAAGTTTGTGAAAGGGTTCTCCCAGATTGCGTCTCTTATCACCTCACTACAAAGGAAGGTAACATGGTTTGAATGGACTAAGAAATGTGAGAAATCATTCCAAATCCAAAAGGAGAGGCTCACGACAGCACCAGTGTTGACTATCCCTGATCCTAATGAGGGATTTACAGTAATCACAAATGTTGCAGGAGAGGGATTGGGAGTACTATTAATGAAAGACAAAAAAGTTGTGGCATATGAATCGAGAAATCTCAAGCAACATGAAGTGAACTACACACCTCATGATTTAGAATTGGTGGCCATAGTTCATACCTTATAGATCTGGAGGCATTATCTTCTAGGAAAACCATTTGAACTCAAGACAAACCACTTGGGGTTGAGATATATATTTACCCAACCAAACCTTAATGCACAACAGATAAGGTGGTTGGAATTCCTTAGCGAGTATGACTTTGGAATTGAATATATAAAATTGAAAGAGAATAGATTGGTTGATGCTCTTAGTAGACGAAGACACATGACAACCATCATCTCAAAAATTTCTAACCTGAGACAATAGGTAATCTAGAATTTGTTTGGGGATGAGCACTATGAGAGAGTGAAGAGGACCCTAGCAAAAAATCCTTTGGATCATTGGTTTGATGTGTATGAGATTGAACTAGATGGTTTTGTGTGATACCAGAGAAAAATGTATATTCTTGACTCTAAAGAGCTAAGAAGGTCAGTGAAGAAGTTCACAATGCACCTTATTCAAGACACTTGGAGTATCCAAGATGATCACAGAGTTGAAGACTTTGTATTTTTGGCCTAAACTCAAGAAGTATGTAGTGGAGTATGTAGCCAGATACTTGGAGTGCTAGCGAATCAAGGTTGAGCATGCACACCTAGCTGGGTTATTGTATGCTCGTGAAATACCTAAGTATAAATGATAGGTGATCAGTATGGATTTTGTACAGGGGTTGTCATTGAGCAAGAATAAGCATGATGTCATATTGGTTGTGATTGATAAGTTGACTAAGGTTGCACACTTCATTCTGGGAAACCTTAAGGATGGATCGTTGACCCTAGTTAAGAAATTTTTTAGGAGATATTTTGCTTGCATGGAGTTCCAGAGACTATCATTTTTGATAGGGACACACAAATGACCTCAAGGTTTTGGATGACCTTAAATGCGGCATTGGGGACTAAATTGAATTTTAGCTCGACTTATCATCCTCAGAGTGATGGACAGACATAAAGGGTGAATCACGTAGTCAAATACCTCCTCTGAATGTATTGTATGGACCAACAGTATAGGTGGGAAGAATATTTTCCTTTGCTATAGTTTTCTTACAACAACTCCTATCATACATCCTTAGGCATGGCACAATTTGAAGCCTTTTATGGGAAAAAGTGTCGTACCCGCATTAGTTGGGATAAATCAAAGGAGATGATCATAGTAGGACCTGAAATGCTTAAGGAAATGGAAGAACAAATGAGGGTCATTAAGAGAAAATTGAAAGAGGCGGCAGACCGATAGAATATTTATTTTGACAAGAACCGAAATCTTAGATAGTTTGCAATAGGGGACAAATTTTTCTTGAGAGTCAAACCTCATGAAAGATCTATTCTTTTGGAAATTCTTCCAAGTTGGCCCCAAGATATGTGGGACCGTTGGAAGTCTTGGAAGTGATTAACCCAGTTGCATATAGACTAGATCTACCACCTACTCTGGCTTGACTTCATAATGTATTTGATGTTTCTTTACTTAAGCCATATCATCCCGATGTGACTCATGTACTTGATTGGAAATCCTTATAGGTACAAGATCTAGGAGTGGTGCTAGTGGAGCCCATTAGAATCCTGGATAGATGCAATGTTAAGCTATAGAGTAAAGATATTGCTCAGTTTAAGGTCCAATGGGATCAGTACTCAGAGGATAGTGCTACTTGGGAGGATGCAGAAGAAATAGGATGCTCCTTTCCACATTTTCTTTCTTGAAAAAGAGACAATAATTTTGTTTGAAATTTTTTGGATTAAGATACTATGATATTTCATGTTTTAAAATTCTGATGTTGAATAGACATATACATTTTTGATCCGATGTTAAAATAGAATTTTTGATGAGATATTGAAATAGACATATACATTTTCAATCTGATGTTGAAACAGACATGAATGGTCAAAATTTGATATGATGTTCTTTTATTCGACTTACTAGACATTTAGACAATTTCTCTTCCAAGAGGGGAAGAATGTCATAACCCAATTTTATTAAATATTTATCATAATATGGTAAATTGAATTATTGAATAAATTCAATTAAATGTTAAATGGGGATTTTGGAATATTCAAAAATTGAATGAAAGAAATTGACTGATGTTGAATTTGTGAACTTTCAAAAATTTATTTTATATGTTACCAAGAATTAAAAGTTATTGATCAATTTGCAAGTGCAAGTGTGTGCAGTTGTAGGGTGACAGGTTGAAGGACGAGAACATGATTGAAGTAGGATTGTTTAGCTAGATCAAACGGTAATCCAATTGGACTCTGGGTGCACACACCACAAATGGCATGATGACTTGCATCTGACTGATTTGCATATATAA
Source organism: Sequoiadendron giganteum (assembly GCA_007115665.2). NCBI lineage: Eukaryota > Viridiplantae > Streptophyta > Pinopsida > Cupressales > Cupressaceae > Sequoiadendron > Sequoiadendron giganteum. The sequence continues at coordinate 256,806,938 of CM021101.1, forward strand.
GAGAACAAAAATTTCCCGATTTGAATTGTTTCATTGTTTTAAAATGAATGGTTTGTAGATTAAATTGTCTTTTCAAACTTTGTGATTTGAAGGAAACAAAAGCAAGTATTGTAAAGAAAAATTTACTTTGCTTGTATAAACATATACACATATATATAAGGATTCCCGAAATTAAAATTCAGGTTCTTTACTTTAAATGATTGTGTATGGAACCTATGAGCCATTCCAAAATAAGCAACTTCTACATGAATACTTATATATATATATATATATATATATATATATATATATATATATATATATCCATACATACATATATAAATATATATATATACCTTATTCAAATACATGGTAGATGTGAATAAAATAATTTAAATGCATGTAGATATACAAATATATCAGTATATATATATGTATATACATCATATACATGCATACATATATATTCAAACTCATATTGAATTTGAATTGATAATTGATATATTATGAATCAGATTGTAGAAAATGATGATTATTACAAGGCAATCTCACAATGGACTTGGGCTATCAAATCATTAAGACAATGTTCAAATTTAGAGGTTGGCAACTCTGGCAGGAAAAAGACATAATGTTAGCACCCATCCGCATGCAAGAAGGGGTGGGTTACCATTTTAAATGAAAGTGGTGGAAGAAAAGCAGGGGATCGATTTGGAAGAAAATGGACAAGCAACAAAAAAGTAGAAAAGAGAACGTTGTGGTAGGAAAAATCTAAGGAAAGCCTCAATCAAAAAGCTTGACCATTGAGGTAATTCAATTTCTTGAAATAATATTGATATCATTATATTATCTTTTCACTTTAGCTAGTGTTTACCATTGCATTTGATGGTAGAACTGATAGCATAGTAGCATACAATGTTTTTGTCTATGTGTCTCAGCTTGAGACGAAGGTATAGATTTGCGACCTCCCTCTAGGTAATTGCATGGCCTACGACCTACTTTTGTTTTAGTTTCTAGAATGGAGCCATTAAACTAGCCTTATGTGCTAGACCGAGGCATCAAACCCCAAGAAGCGAATATTAAGCAAGTTCGCTCAATAGTGTAAGCCATATTATGGCTATCAAAAATCATATTCTGATTTAACATGTACCATTTGGTGTTGATTTTGTAAAGGTTCACCTACCAAACCTATGCAAAGAGGATATAATCCTTTGTGTTGCCTTTGATATGTATCAAAAGTGTTATATTTAAAGCATATCACCTTCCATTATCGGCTAGGCCATTAACGGTAAGGGGAAAAATCGTTCATTAATGTAGGAATGTAGAAAACATATTTGTATAAAGAGAAAACCCTCAATTTGAAGAATCGATGGAATGTATGAGTTGGGTTTCATTGTAAGCTTGTAAGGATCGATCCTCATGATTGATAGATTATATTGTTTGATTTAAGGTGATCCCACAATACTGGTTTACAATTTTTGGGCAAACTGGACACTGAACTAATTTTTTTAACTAAATCTTCACTTTCAGGCTTCTGTAGCGGTTAAACCGTGAGGAATTTGAAGATGATGAAAACTAGTGATTTGTGACGTTTCATCTATAGATTCTAAATATATTTTTTTCATTTTTTTGGAATCAGATTGCATTTCTTTTTCAATCTCCTTCGAAAACTATTTTTTTTTCTAAAACAACATTTTTAAGGAGTGACACTCATCGTATACAACATAACTTTTTTTGTATGAAGGATAAAATTCTATTTTTTTTGAATTTAGATTCGTAACTACGATATCTAGCTAGTTCATTTGGTTTCATACTGTTTTATTAAATATTTTTTCCTTAATCAAGTTTCAAAGTCAAACTAATTACAATTCAGACATAGGCAGATCATATACAGCATAACGTTTTCTGTATGTATCAAAATTCAATATATTTTTTAGTGGATTAAGGACATCAATACCCAAGCTAAACATATTTTTCCAAATTTTATTTTGATAATCTGCTATTTTCCACATGTGCAAATTCGAGAGCTTGATTTTCGGTGAAAAACATACGTTTAATAAAACTAAAAAAGAAAATACATATTAAAATTATATTCAATGGATAGCTTGTTCTGAGGACTACCATCATCTAGTTGGGTTTGTGAATTCTCCTCCATTTTCATCCTCAAACTGAGGTTTGAAGCACAAAATTCTGGAATTTTTTACCACCTGAGGGGGATAAGGAGGGAAATTGGGGGTTCGAGTGAACTCCTAGGGGTTCGCTCAAACTAGGGTTCATTCGAACCCCTTTTCAAAAAGGGTTTTCTTTGGATTTTTTTGCGAGAATGGTGGGAAGTTAATTGAATGGGTTTTCTTGAAACCTAGTTCATTTGAACCCTCTTTAGGTTTGTTTGAACCCCAAAAACAATTTTTTTTGGCATGGGATCATTTTTTTCAACTTTTCCTTCCTCACTCCAATTGTAAACCACTTTTGTGGGTTCACCCTTTAGCATCATATTTGAGTCAACATGAAGTATAGAGTAGCATGCATTAAGGGATAAGCCATAATTCCCATAAGTGTAATTTCAAATGAAACTTGAGGTTAAGACAGGAAGTACCCAACCATAGAAAATGGGGCGAACCCAAAGCAACCTTGGTTTGTTTATTGCAACCTGAATAGGAAAAAGTAATGTTGAACCTGAAACTTCCTTGCATTCTTAATTGAAATAATTTCTCAAGAAATTCACCGAAAAGCATGTCAAACTTGTTTTCTTTATATTATTAAAGATGCTCATAGTAATTCCATTGATGAAAGTGTTCAAGATCTAGATAATAGACATTCTATTCTTAAGATTGAAATTGGGCTATTTGATTTGTCTATTTTATGTTCATAATAGAAAACCCGTTCAGTAGTAAACAAAGATCATTTACTTGTAAATGATCATTTAGCATGTAAATGGCTTGAGATCAACAAACTGAGTAAACAACATTATTTGTCTTTTAATATAATCTATTTAGTTGAAATAGAAATGTATTGATGTAAATAGTAGTTATTCTTTTGCAAACAACTTTTTTGTTGTTGAAAATATATCATTATAGTTGGAAACAACCTTGCTCTATAAAATTTTTAGCGTGTAAGTAGCTTGCTTTATAACTGATAAGTAGGAGATTTCTTCCACAATGTGTCAAATTATGATATTGCTATCAGGATTCAACTGTGTAGTTTTCGAGTCAAACTCATTGACCCATGATTCATGAGTAGTGGTTCACAAGAACCCATCTCTCATGATAATGAATGGTCCACTTAGCACTCATTGCATCTAGGTGATGCTCATAGAGGTGAAGCATTGGTCCACCCGTGGTTAAGCGCGCTTGAGCTGGAGCAGTACTGGGATGGGTGACCTCCCGGGATGGACCAATGCTTCACCTTTGTGAGCATCACCTAGATGCAATGAGTGCTAAGTGGACCATTCATTATCATGAGAGATGGGTTCTTGTGAACCACTACTCATGAATCATGGGTCAATGAGTTTGACTCAAAAACTACACGGTTGAATCCTGATAGCAATATCATAATTGCTTTATAACTGTTTAGTAAGAAACAATACTTATTTTGTACAAACAATGAATGTACATGTGTGAACAACCTGCTTTATAACTATTTAGTAGGAAACAATACTTATTATGTTCAAGAAATGAATGTACATATGTAAATAACTAGATTTACAACTATTTAGTAGGAAACAATACTTTTTTTTCTTAAACAATGAATGTTAATATGTAAACAACTTGTTTTATGACTGTTTAGTAGGAAGCAATACTTGTTCTATTTAAACAATGAATGTTCTTATGAAAACAACAATGTTAGAGTATCAAAGTTGTGAGAATTAAATAATAGTATGTGAGAAAATATAAGCATAGACTCATTCAGATTATTTATTTTGACAAGGGAATACTATTTTAAGATTGTAAATCTAGATTTTATAATTATTTCAAAATGTATGCACAAAATTAAGCATTAGTAGGCACATATATGTGTATATACATAGACTTCGTCTATGTACATACACATACTTGTGGCATACCTTCTTTTGTTTATTGTACATTTTTTAAAGGGAAAATGCTTATGATGATGAGTAGAAAATAGTCATAAGAATGATATGATTGATTGTTGAAATACTCTATGAATCATTAATCTGATTTATGTTTAGAGTATAAATTTGTATTATGTTCTTCTTTTGAGGATAATTGTTAAAGAATAATTTGAAAATGTGAACAGAACAATGATACCTTAGTTATTAGAGCACCAATGGGTAGTTAATTCTAGAGTGTAGATAATTATAGTAGAAAGTTACCTTCCGAGACTGGTGCCAAAATGGAGTACAAAGAGTATAGGTTTGCTTTACCATAACCTATTTTTTACTATTGTTGCAACACACTTATCATGCTTGGCCAAGCAATATAGTCCATTATGTATGTATGAATGAATTCTACGATTTCACTCTCTGGCATTCCTAACATAGATCTTTCATTTTCTTTTCTAACTTGTAGATAAAAATTGTATGTTAATGTTTGGACATGCACCAGATTCCACCTTGCAGATTGTTCTCTTGCTAAAATTTTCATGCAAGGTCAAGCATTCTTCAAGTCAGAAGAATAACAAGGAAGTGTAAGCTTTGTGGTTGGGCAGTAAAATGCTTCAACCATGTTCTCGTGCACCAGTGGAGGCGAGCATTGAAGAAGAACCTTAGTTGTTTACCAGACTATTATAGTCTATGATGTAAATTATTGTAAATCATTCATGTACTTAATGAAAAATGTAGTATGTAATGACATTGTGGCCTTAGGAGCCAAATAAAACTTATATTGTAATTTGAATTTTGAAGTGAATATAAGAATCTTTAACTCATTTTAAATGGACATGTGTAGCTATGATTGACTTTAGCCACTAGTTATGTCTTTTTAATTTGGAGTATATTCATGTGTCATTTACAATAATGTTAATTAAGTAATAATTTTGAATGGGTTATTACATGAGTACATCCACTCTATGGAATATAGTAAGAAGCTCAATATGACCCTCAAATTAGACATTTCCAAATTTTATAAGAAATTTTCTTGGAAATTTCTAATGGTTGTCATGTAGAAGTATGGGTTCAAACGTAGGATCTTGAATCTCATTAAATCTTTTGTAACCACTCCCAATATTTTGGTTCTTGTGTAAGGGGTACCTAAGGGGTCTTTATCTTGTGGGATAGGCCTTAGACAAGGGGGCCCTCTCTCTCCCTATCTGGTGGTCAAAGTCCTTGGGAGGAATTTTCAAAAAATGCTTGACTTAAAAATCCTTAAAGGTGTTAAAGTTGCTTCTTTGTTGCCCCTACCTCCCATCAAAAATTTGTGGATGACACTATCCTATTTGTTCATGCCTCAATGGTGGATTAATTGGTTCATGGTGTTATGAAGAGTGTCAGGCAAGGGTGTGAAAGTACGCTTAGGATCTCTATAATTATAGGGCACTGCAGACCTAACAACGACCACTTGGTTATGAATGGGTGGAGGGTTTTGGGATGAAGGGTTAAATTGGAGAAACCATTTGTTTGGTTTGCAGAAAGGTTTGGAGTTGGATTGGGAAGAAGCTTCAGACTTCTCAACTCGACTAGGAGTGGGCCGTGAGTCACGACTGCTAGAAGAATTATGGTAATCACATAGTGCTTGACACAGGTATATAAAAGAGGGGAACTTCATGAGAGTGAGTTTATCTTGTAGGGGTGTCACGAGGTTTTTGGTGAGCATATTTTACAAATGGGTATTTGGTATCTTAACATCAATCAAGGAATAAAGAGCTTGATAATGAGAGATGAAATCGATTATCTTCTTGTTATTATCTTGTTTGCATCTCATGAGGTCTGCTAAGGTTTTATTTGGGGCCATATGAACTTGGAAGTGATTAATGAAGGCATCCACTAATTCGTTGAACAAACTAATGGAATTATTAGGCAAGGAGGAGAACCAGTCCAAGGAGACATCTTTAAGAGTCCTTGGGAATAACTTAGCGAGCAAATTCTTGTCAAGAGCGAAGTCACTACATAGGGAAATATAGGCATTGACATGGTTAGAAGGGTCACCCTTCCCTCCATACTTCTCAAATCTAGGGATCTCTATTCTGTGTGGCAAGGGAGTGTGTAGGATGTCAAGGTATAATGGATTAGTATGAATGTAGTGGGTAGGGGAACCATATTGGCTTTGGTTAATGCTAGATATATTTTGTTGCATGGAAGTTATAGTGTGAAATAGTTGTGTAATAAGAGGATCATTGTGAGTTATATGAGGTGGAAGGGAGAGAGGTGAAGGGGTGAAGGCGGTGGAAGGGGAAGTGGTAGGGATAGTAAAGATAGGGAAAATGGAAGAGGTGGAGGGGTGGGATGACATAAGATAAGTAGAGAGGCTAATGGGGATGGTGAGGGGAGGTGCCGCATTACTAACTTATTGCATAGTGGTTGTCACACTAAGAGGTGTATAGGTAGGAATAGAAGCAATGGTTGAGGGGGGGAGTAGAAGGTCCTCCTTGGCCAAACATAGGAGTGGGTGAGTGAGATGCCTTAGGTGCATGTTTTTCATAGATTTCTACAATCCTCTTCATGACACATAAGCCATTATCATGATCAAGTAAGCGGTGAAGGTTCTTGATGGCAGGGATAGCAGTTTGGGATATGGGTTCAAGGCTAATTTCATGTTGATAATCAGTGAGATCAACATGAATATGAAAGACCTTATCATGTGGGAGGTCATTGTTATCACCAGTGGTATCTTATAGGTGCAAGGAATTGCTAAGGATGGTTTCTAAGCCCAATGCACCATCGTGAATACTAGGAGTTGAAGTCAAAGGGATCCCAAGATCTACAACAATAGTGTTGTTGGTAGATGCCATGGTCCTAGAATTTTGTCTCACAACTGTATCGGCAAAGGAACACTAAATGCTCATACACGGTTCCCTAAGGATGGGGTGTAGGCTAAGGCAATGTAAGCAAAAGTGACAAAAGGGCTTGTAACTAAGATTTTGGAACAAAACATAGAAAGAAAAAACCAAGGATCTAAAATACATAAAATATTGGAAAATTTCTAGAAATTTGACAAAGAACAATGCCAAAGGACTAGGTCACCCAATGTGGTGACTTAGCTCTAGTAGTGTTGTTTTTGAAAAATTTATGAATTCTTAGCTACTTTTTATGCTTTTTCTGATATTCAAATATAGACAAAAATTGGAAATGCAATTTTCTTTGTGTTTTCTTGCTAAAAATGTAATGCAATGTGCAAGTCTAGCATGAATTTTCATTAAATTCACTCTTTCTACTAACCCTAGGATGCAAACAATACAAATTTTTCAATGCAATGCAAGCTATCCCTAAGATGAAATGTAAAATCAGAAAGCTAGCAAATGGTCTACGGTTGGGTTCACCAAAATGAACCACCAAAAATGTAACACTAGGACCTAGGGCAAAAGGATTCCCTCTACTAGGCCCTTAGGGTTTTTCACCCTAGGAGAACTTGGTGTGTGGGAATGGCACTCATACCTTGGTGGTTACGGGATTTTTGGTAGTTACATTCAAAAGAAGGTGCTGATTGATGAAGGATGTGATAGGTGTGTGTATTGTGTGGCTAGAAACTAAAAATGAAATGCTATTAATCTAATGTATGCAATGTAAACAAAGTAAATCTAAACTAATGCAAACTACTCTAAAATGACCTAAATGTAAGTAATCTAGAAATTAACAGAGAAGGACAGAGGGTGTGCACCTAGAAATGTGATGTTGCAAATGAGAGGTCTCGAAATCTCATGGAAAATGTCTAAAAATAGCAAAGGGACACTTACGCCAAGTTGGGCGACCTAGTCCACTTGTCGAGAAACGTTTCCAGACCAGGTTTTAGGGAAAAGGGTACCCAAAAATATAGAAGCCCTTTTTTGGGCTCAGCACAGGGACAAGGTTTCCAATAGGGGCGGCCTAGTCCTCTTGATGCTTTTTGAGGATTTAGGGTTCGATTATGTGGGTCCTAGACTCCCAGTTGGTACTTTCTTCTTCTGCAGCAATCTGTGTCTAAAACTCCCAAAAGTGACCTGCAACTTGTCTTCTTGCTCTTTTTGGGGCTTAATGCTTTGATGTGACTTGAGGGGGAATGTTTGTACTTTCTTCAACACTTTGTACTTCACCAAATCTATATACAAACCAGCAATCACATGCAAAGACCAATAAAATGTTGGGGTTAGGAAGTAGGGGTTTGCCTAAGTCAAACCCCTTTGATGGTAACTAAACCCAAATGAGAAACAAATCAAAGGAGAGATGATTGAATGATAAACAATGTAAATGCTCACCAAATCCTTTGTTGTTGATGGTCTGCAACATGCAAGAGCAGCTCCAATGGAGGTTGCTTTTGAAACCCTTTTGCTTGGATGCTTGCTTTGGAAGACTTGAGTGCTAGAGTGCTTGTGAGGAGATGTAAAACATGAGCTTGGGAGAGAGAAAAATGAAGGTGACAACCCTTATTTGTACATGTAAAACCCCAATTTTCTCAAAATGCAACATGATAGGCCGACACTAGGGTTTAGGAGGCAAGATTTGTAGGAGTTGAGAAAATACAACACCACAAACCCCGAAGATCACCTGCATGCAAATAACCTGTCACAAAAGAAGAGATGGAGAAACAAGTAAGGGTTCTCTGAAAACTGAAAATGTATATATCAGAGAGAATGAGAGAATGAATTGATATGAAATACAATGGGATCAATCCTTATAAAAAGGAGATCATGCAAACCCTAATAAAACCCTAATAGGAAAAACCCTAATAGAAGCCCTAATAGGATAACATTTAATAATTAATATAATTATTAAATGTCACTTTATGCAAACTAACGTGAAATCTTAAGAAGGGAATAAAGGTAACTTAATCAACATAATTAAGTTAAAACCTTTACTCTAACACCCCCCCTTAAGATGAGCAACAGTGCAGCTACAAACAAATGCAGAAAAGCAAAGGTAACTACAATGCAAGAAGGCAACATGGGTCCCGGCAACTAGGCCAGATCAGGTACCCAAATACAACCAAATCTCTGTAAAATGGAGAAATAGAGAAAACCTCATGGGAACAAGCTCTACTCCAAAAAGAGAAGAAGAAAGCCAAGAAGAGACATCACTGAAGCAGAAGAAGCTGCAAACAACTGTCGAAAGATGACTGCTATGGCACTGAAGAACCTCCGCTGAAGATAGGATGATCAGGAACAAGAAGACAATAATTTGCATAAGTGCCCATACGACACTACTCGAATCAGATGGCAAACAAAGGCAAACACCTGGAACGAAGATACAGATGGCACAAGAACCAATAGTCTGAAACACTGATCAACTGAGAATGGAAGATTCCTTCCAAGGTGAAACCAAGGAAGCATTAGCATGAACAGTATAATACCCCCCCATAATGGTGAACTAGGAGCCTGACAGATCAACTGAAATGGTGTGCAACACCCAGTAGTGCATGAAGAAGATAGAACATCTGAAAGTGCACAAGAAAGCACCTGCAACTCAAAAAGTGGTGTGCATAACAAAGCACACATGCATGAGGCAGGAATCATATGGATCCATGGTCGTCGTGGAGGGACACTCACTGGACAAAGGTGTGATGGAAAACAAAGGCAAACTACACAACCCCCCATGGTATGGATTCACTGTCGTCATGGAGGGATACTCACCGGACAAAGATGTGATGGCAAAACAAAGGCAAACTACACAACCCCTCATGGCACTTTATAATATCAGTGCGAGTACAAAATATGGCACAACCTTATGTGCAAAATCTTCAAAAGATGCATGTACAATAGTGTGGCACTTTATCTCAGTGCATTTACATAAAAGATAGCTTAGAAATGATGCTCAAAATGTCCTTAAAGGACAAAATGCTGGAAATACATGAAGAACAGCCAAGAACAAAGCATCCCATGCGAACAAAAAGTTTCCAAGAGCAAATATGTCTAGGTAATCCACCAGAGTGTGAAAACAAAAATAACTAAATAAAAGATACCTGGAGTGAAATTTGGAAAAATGGCATGGATGAAACTGAAGAGCTCTGAAAGACAATTCCAACGTCGCTGAGATTGCGAGAAACGGAGAAACTGATCAAAAGTTATGAGCTTGAGACTGAAAATAGCCCCTTTGTCTTCAACTAGCTATAGAATGCACCAACAGAAGAATCACTAAAAAATAACTGCTCCATTAGAAAATTGGGATCACTAGCTTTCCAGCGATATCTCGTTTGCCAATTTTCAACACCGTGGCGGAAAGTTATGGAAAAAAGAAAAAAATAGCTCGATTAGGGCATTGTGGGGTACATCAAATGCTAACTGGGCACAAAAGTGGAGCCCCTGGGCGCTAGCCCTCGGTCGGCCATATGACTGCGTGCGGCTCAAATGCAAAAAAGAAACCCGCCACCAGGCGGGTGGCGGGCGGGCTGGGCGTAGGTGGTGGCGCCGCCCCTAGGGTGGAGCCCCCTGCAAAAGAACTCGCAGGCCAAGGTGGAAGGCGTAGGGGCTTACGATGAGACCAGGGCTCAAGGCAGAAGGCACAGGGGCATGGCCGGCAAAGGATGGTCGGCAGACCGGTGACCAGAGGTCGGCGGGGCCAACAAAACTGTCATATGTCGGACGGGCTACGGAGGAGGTCGGCAAAGGACGGTGGGGTCGGTGGGTACAATTGGTCGACGTATAACTGGCCAACAGGGTACGAACCCTGCGAAACAATAAAAACCTCCCCAAATAGTTCGTAGAATATAAAAATTCAAACCCCCATATAATATGCCCAAAAAATTATTTTTTTTAAAAAATATTTGCAAATAACCAAATATTTAATAAAAAATTCCGACGGAAATATATGTAGAACATAAAAAATTCAATAATTTTTTATTCTGCAAAACCGTACCCGGCCTTGGGTGGGCCGTACGGCTGCCCAAGTAAAAAAATTTTGCCTCAGATTTCGACTTTGTCCAAAATGGATGAATGAACAGTCGATTTAGGGGTTTTGGACCGTTGTGGACGCAATGGCAATGTCCGTTTGAGCTGAAAATGCTTCAAAAATGCAGGTATGCCCTAGATCAAGAAAACAAGCCCCAAACCCTTGAAGCTCCAAGAATCTTCACAACAAGAACAGGAAGCAGCAGGTGTGGAGCTCTGATACCATGTAGGAGTTGAGAAAATACAACACCACAAACCTCGAAGATCACCTGCATGCAAATAACCTATCACAAAAGAAGAGATGGAGACAAACAAGCAAGGGTTCTCTGAAAATTGAAAATGTATATATCAAAGAGAATGAGAGAATGAATTGATATGAAATACAATGGGATCAATCCTTATAAAAAGGAGATCATGTAAACCCTAATAAAACCCTAATAGGAAAAACCCTAATAGAAGCCCTAATAGGATAACATTTAATAATTAATATAATTATTAAATGTCACTTTATGCAAACTAACGTGAAATCTTAAGAAGGGAATAAAGGTAACTTAATCAACATAATTAAGTTAAAACCTTTACTCTAACAGAAACACCACCCAACACCTAAACTTAGCAAAAATTTCAGCAGGGGCACTGAATTTAAGGGTAATGACCAAAAATTGGGGTAACAATGGCTTTGACTGGGGACAAGGACTGAAAAGGACGTAGAAAGGAACCTAGAGATTTTTTAGAACCAGTGTTGTATCCATTGGGAACAAAGTCAAAAATAGAGGAACCAAAACAAAAAAAATCCAAACACAAACTAGGCATAACAAAAAAGACACACCAAAAGGAATATATACAGGGTAGGACAAGACCTACCAAAGGAAGGGTGAAACACCACTCACACAAAACCATTAAATGGTTCAGAGAAAAATGATCCAAACCTGAAAAAGCCTATCACCTCATGTAAATTCTAAAAAATGGAAAATATTGGGACTATCCAAACATTCGCATCATCGAAGAGGATTCCCCCACTCCTCGTATATTCAAACGACCACCTCTCATCATAATTTCCCTTTTGAAGTAGATGATTCTACATCAAAACATCCATTTTACCATTCACTCCATTTTGGGACTTAATCATCTGAAAAATTTCCCACTCTCATAATAGATTTGAATTTTTCGGTGCCACTATAACATCAAGTCTTTCTACCCTATGGATTACCACCTCATCACCATTGCATTCCTATCATTTCATTGTATAGACACTTAAATAGTTTTGATCGATATTACGCATTTGAATCTGATTATTAACATCATTTCCTCCTAAATCACCTCTAACTAACCATTTAATTAAATAATCTATACTATTTAATTAAATTCATCATTTTCTCCTATTAATCAAATAATTAATTTAGTGAATTAATTAACCCCTTTCTTACTAATTATCATCTCATTCAATTAAATAATGCAAGTCATTTAACTAAAACCCCTATGTATTCTTATTTGATTAAATAAATCTAATTATTTAATTAAAGTGTCATATTCTTCTAAACCCCTAACCCACCTAAGATTAATTAATTTTGGATTAATTAACCTTAAAGCACCTGCTAATCTTCATTAGCCAATTCTCTAGCTTTTAACCCCACCAAGGTTAAATAAACCTATGACTTACTAACCCCACTTGCACAAGTAATTAATTTCCAAAAATTAATTAAATGGGTTATTTCTCCTCACAAAGGAATATTCCCTTAGAATATTCCCTATTCCTTTCTCCATACTCCAAGTCTATAAGGCTCTTACAAAATCCTTAATGGCTCTTATAAAGGCCATCTTGTCCCTTATAAAGGCCTTTATTGCCTCTTACAAGAGCCATCTTGTCTCTTACAAGGGCATTTACTTTCCTTACATACCCTTACATTCTCACCCACATTCCTTAAATTCTTCCAACCATATGCCTTAACTCCCTCTTGCATCTCTCTTCCCAAATTGTGCACACAACTTGTGTGGTCACATATCCCCATTGCTTCTCTTATCCTTGTGACACTTGTCACATGGCTAATGATCCTCCATTTAGTCCCACATTGCTTAGTTTTCACCCTTCTTCTAACCCTTGTTTCCTATATATATAAGGCACTTGAATGGGAAACGGCTCGACCTTTTAATGTAAACTTACTATACACATTTTTCATCCACAAATCTACATTCATTTTCATCTTTTGAACTTGAATCTACTATGACATCAGATTCATCACATCTACATGAAAATCTTGAATCTCATTCAACTAGGGATTGGGAAAGGGCTATATTCCACATCAATTTGGCACCAATTGTTGGAATTGTGTGCCTCAATCCCACTGGCCTAAACCTCTGAGAGAGCAATGTTGGGGTAACCACTAAGATGTCTAGTTGATCTGCTTAAGTGATCCTAAACTATCTATGAGGTCGGTGTGACCATTGAGATGTTTGGTCGATCTTAGTTCTCTATGTGAAGCTTCTTCATGTTCAAATTGGTGTGACCTTTGGTATGTCTTGGTGATGAGGGTTGATTGACCTAACTTGAAACGGTCGGAAAAATTTCTTCCTCACTCATCTGATGGATGAATATGACTGATGGGCTTGTGATTGGTGAGAGTTTGGTCGATGGTTCTCTGTCGGGCTAACCTTGGTGCTTGGTGAATTCTGTGGAAGTTAGACTAACTGTGGAAGTCAGACCAATGGGTCTGGATCAGCAAATGTCCTGCCGATGAACAGAATCAGTGGAACATGGGTTGTCAGTAGAGCTTTCGGTGTCTTGTTTCGACTGTGTTAGTTAGAATGATGGGTCTGTGTTCGGCATGAGTCCTATCAATGAGATCACGAGTAGGGAACTTCATTGGTGCAACATGAACTATCAATGGAATGTTGGAGGAACTCCTTTGAGGTTGAATGTTAGCCCGATGAACTTCATCAGTGGGAATCTCACTGATGAAGGTTCTAAGCTAAAAGAACATCGGTGTGACCTTGGGGCTTGATGGAACCTTTTGGACTATCGTCGATAAAGTAGGTCTTGTCGATGGTCCTGTGGTCGAGGACACTTCATCAATGTCTAATAAATGGATCGTTTGAAGAATATAGTAAGGAATTGTCATATGATCAATTTGGCATTGGTGAGACATGGTCTAGTGTCTCACCGCTACGCAATATACATTGAATAATTTTGACCGAATGACTATCCTATGTGGTTGGTTGTGGACCAATGAGAGATGTAGGATGCAAATCATTGGCAATTGGACTATGTGGTTGTTGGAAGATCAACAAAAACTATTTGAGAGTGTGAACAAAATGGAACTCTTTGTAATGTTCGAGCTTAGAGAGAAGCTCGGTGACAAGATAAGAATGTTGTTCTGAAGCAGGTGAATCCTCTCTCTCTCTATGGATCAAATGTGAAAGCTCTCGCTATGTGAATTTTCTCTATATACTATGTGAGAGTATTGTAATAGTGTGAAGGTTGTAATGGAATGAGAGGTTGATTAGAGAAATGTAAGAAGGAGAGAGGGAAACTCTTGTCACAAGGTTGCTGCCAGTTTGTCTCCAGAATGAAACAAGATGTAATATCTGTAAAGGCTTAGTGCCTGAGTTGTATTTTTAACTATTCTATTGCATGAATAATACAATGGCGATCTGAGCTTTTGGAGTGTGGGGTTTTTTACCTGAAAGGGTTTTCCCCACGTAAATTTGTGTGTTCTATCTCATGTTTCATGTTTCATGTTTCTTGGTTAGAATCTTTTAATGTTTGTTGTTGAAATTGAATTTGCATGAGCTTCCCTCAAAAGGATTAATGTGGGAAAATGAACTGTCTGATTCCACTTTGTGACATAGTTGTACGAGTTTTTGAGGCAATCTAATTGAAATTAAAGTTACCAAAGGCACTACAGATCTTAGATGCTTATCTAAGATGACCAATCTTTCCCAACAAGAGGTATCAGAGCCTTCTTATGGTTGTTGGTTCTAGGTATTTCTCCTATGAAGTTTTCTTAGTCTGTCAAGCTTGAGGAAATCTAGAGAAATCAATTGATGTATTGATCCTTTGGTGAGTGGAAGTCTTGTGGTATTTAGAGACATCATAGAGCTTGAAGGATGGTGAAGATGGAGTCAATGGAGTTGGTAATGTTGAATTGCTATGATCTGTGTCTCCTAGTTGGCAATGAATGATCCTGATGAAAGGGGTGTGAGTTTATATTGCAGTAGAGTGTGGTTCATATTGGGTGTCTGTGTGAGAGGCTCCCTGATGGTATGGAGATGCTTGGGTTTTTATTCAACCATGGAGTATTTTGCTTATGCTAGGTGTTTTGACTTGGAATTGAAGGTGTTTCTCTCTGTTACCCTAATTGCATGAAGGCTGTGAAGTTGATCTCTCAGTGGTCTGAAAACTTTTGAATATCTTGGCTCTCTTGAATGCAAGTGCATGCTTGTGGTTCTGGAATTGGTTTGGAGTGTTCCTGGAGTTCCTATACTACCTGCCTCTTTTAATTTCATGGCTCAAATTCATGTTCTTTAGTTCTGAAGGTTTCTTATAGATTTTCCTAAAAAGTCTATGATGTATATTCATGTTAGTTCATTGTTCTAGTTAACCATGATGGTTGTGTTTAGACTCTTGAGTTGTTTAGATGTGTAGTGGATATGGATGTGCATGGGTGTTTTAGAAACATGGTGGTTTTCAGGTTTTG
>CM021101.1:256822678-256949411 GCA_007115665.2 Sequoiadendron giganteum
TTGTATTTTTGGCCTAAACTCAAGAAGTATGTAGTGGAGTATGTAGCCAGATACTTGGAGTGCTAGCGAATCAAGGTTGAGCATGCACACCTAGCTGGGTTATTGTATGCTCGTGAAATACCTAAGTATAAATGATAGGTGATCAGTATGGATTTTGTACAGGGGTTGTCATTGAGCAAGAATAAGCATGATGTCATATTGGTTGTGATTGATAAGTTGACTAAGGTTGCACACTTCATTCTGGGAAACCTTAAGGATGGATCGTTGACCCTAGTTAAGAAATTTTTTAGGAGATATTTTGCTTGCATGGAGTTCCAGAGACTATCATTTTTGATAGGGACACACAAATGACCTCAAGGTTTTGGATGACCTTAAATGCGGCATTGGGGACTAAATTGAATTTTAGCTCGACTTATCATCCTCAGAGTGATGGACAGACATAAAGGGTGAATCACGTAGTCAAATACCTCCTCTGAATGTATTGTATGGACCAACAGTATAGGTGGGAAGAATATTTTCCTTTGCTATAGTTTTCTTACAACAACTCCTATCATACATCCTTAGGCATGGCACAATTTGAAGCCTTTTATGGGAAAAAGTGTCGTACCCGCATTAGTTGGGATAAATCAAAGGAGATGATCATAGTAGGACCTGAAATGCTTAAGGAAATGGAAGAACAAATGAGGGTCATTAAGAGAAAATTGAAAGAGGCGGCAGACCGATAGAATATTTATTTTGACAAGAACCGAAATCTTAGATAGTTTGCAATAGGGGACAAATTTTTCTTGAGAGTCAAACCTCATGAAAGATCTATTCTTTTGGAAATTCTTCCAAGTTGGCCCCAAGATATGTGGGACCGTTGGAAGTCTTGGAAGTGATTAACCCAGTTGCATATAGACTAGATCTACCACCTACTCTGGCTTGACTTCATAATGTATTTGATGTTTCTTTACTTAAGCCATATCATCCCGATGTGACTCATGTACTTGATTGGAAATCCTTATAGGTACAAGATCTAGGAGTGGTGCTAGTGGAGCCCATTAGAATCCTGGATAGATGCAATGTTAAGCTATAGAGTAAAGATATTGCTCAGTTTAAGGTCCAATGGGATCAGTACTCAGAGGATAGTGCTACTTGGGAGGATGCAGAAGAAATAGGATGCTCCTTTCCACATTTTCTTTCTTGAAAAAGAGACAATAATTTTGTTTGAAATTTTTTGGATTAAGATACTATGATATTTCATGTTTTAAAATTCTGATGTTGAATAGACATATACATTTTTGATCCGATGTTAAAATAGAATTTTTGATGAGATATTGAAATAGACATATACATTTTCAATCTGATGTTGAAACAGACATGAATGGTCAAAATTTGATATGATGTTCTTTTATTCGACTTACTAGACATTTAGACAATTTCTCTTCCAAGAGGGGAAGAATGTCATAACCCAATTTTATTAAATATTTATCATAATATGGTAAATTGAATTATTGAATAAATTCAATTAAATGTTAAATGGGGATTTTGGAATATTCAAAAATTGAATGAAAGAAATTGACTGATGTTGAATTTGTGAACTTTCAAAAATTTATTTTATATGTTACCAAGAATTAAAAGTTATTGATCAATTTGCAAGTGCAAGTGTGTGCAGTTGTAGGGTGACAGGTTGAAGGACGAGAACATGATTGAAGTAGGATTGTTTAGCTAGATCAAACGGTAATCCAATTGGACTCTGGGTGCACACACCACAAATGGCATGATGACTTGCATCTGACTGATTTGCATATATAAGAGAACAAAAATTTCCCGATTTGAATTGTTTCATTGTTTTAAAATGAATGGTTTGTAGATTAAATTGTCTTTTCAAACTTTGTGATTTGAAGGAAACAAAAGCAAGTATTGTAAAGAAAAATTTACTTTGCTTGTATAAACATATACACATATATATAAGGATTCCCGAAATTAAAATTCAGGTTCTTTACTTTAAATGATTGTGTATGGAACCTATGAGCCATTCCAAAATAAGCAACTTCTACATGAATACTTATATATATATATATATATATATATATATATATATATATATATATATATATATATATATATATATATATATATATATATATATATATATATATCCATACATACATATATAAATATATATATATACCTTATTCAAATACATGGTAGATGTGAATAAAATAATTTAAATGCATGTAGATATACAAATATATCAGTATATATATATGTATATACATCATATACATGCATACATATATATTCAAACTCATATTGAATTTGAATTGATAATTGATATATTATGAATCAGATTGTAGAAAATGATGATTATTACAAGGCAATCTCACAATGGACTTGGGCTATCAAATCATTAAGACAATGTTCAAATTTAGAGGTTGGCAACTCTGGCAGGAAAAAGACATAATGTTAGCACCCATCCGCATGCAAGAAGGGGTGGGTTACCATTTTAAATGAAAGTGGTGGAAGAAAAGCAGGGGATCGATTTGGAAGAAAATGGACAAGCAACAAAAAAGTAGAAAAGAGAACGTTGTGGTAGGAAAAATCTAAGGAAAGCCTCAATCAAAAAGCTTGACCATTGAGGTAATTCAATTTCTTGAAATAATATTGATATCATTATATTATCTTTTCACTTTAGCTAGTGTTTACCATTGCATTTGATGGTAGAACTGATAGCATAGTAGCATACAATGTTTTTGTCTATGTGTCTCAGCTTGAGACGAAGGTATAGATTTGCGACCTCCCTCTAGGTAATTGCATGGCCTACGACCTACTTTTGTTTTAGTTTCTAGAATGGAGCCATTAAACTAGCCTTATGTGCTAGACCGAGGCATCAAACCCCAAGAAGCGAATATTAAGCAAGTTCGCTCAATAGTGTAAGCCATATTATGGCTATCAAAAATCATATTCTGATTTAACATGTACCATTTGGTGTTGATTTTGTAAAGGTTCACCTACCAAACCTATGCAAAGAGGATATAATCCTTTGTGTTGCCTTTGATATGTATCAAAAGTGTTATATTTAAAGCATATCACCTTCCATTATCGGCTAGGCCATTAACGGTAAGGGGAAAAATCGTTCATTAATGTAGGAATGTAGAAAACATATTTGTATAAAGAGAAAACCCTCAATTTGAAGAATCGATGGAATGTATGAGTTGGGTTTCATTGTAAGCTTGTAAGGATCGATCCTCATGATTGATAGATTATATTGTTTGATTTAAGGTGATCCCACAATACTGGTTTACAATTTTTGGGCAAACTGGACACTGAACTAATTTTTTTAACTAAATCTTCACTTTCAGGCTTCTGTAGCGGTTAAACCGTGAGGAATTTGAAGATGATGAAAACTAGTGATTTGTGACGTTTCATCTATAGATTCTAAATATATTTTTTTCATTTTTTTGGAATCAGATTGCATTTCTTTTTCAATCTCCTTCGAAAACTATTTTTTTTTCTAAAACAACATTTTTAAGGAGTGACACTCATCGTATACAACATAACTTTTTTTGTATGAAGGATAAAATTCTATTTTTTTTGAATTTAGATTCGTAACTACGATATCTAGCTAGTTCATTTGGTTTCATACTGTTTTATTAAATATTTTTTCCTTAATCAAGTTTCAAAGTCAAACTAATTACAATTCAGACATAGGCAGATCATATACAGCATAACGTTTTCTGTATGTATCAAAATTCAATATATTTTTTAGTGGATTAAGGACATCAATACCCAAGCTAAACATATTTTTCCAAATTTTATTTTGATAATCTGCTATTTTCCACATGTGCAAATTCGAGAGCTTGATTTTCGGTGAAAAACATACGTTTAATAAAACTAAAAAAGAAAATACATATTAAAATTATATTCAATGGATAGCTTGTTCTGAGGACTACCATCATCTAGTTGGGTTTGTGAATTCTCCTCCATTTTCATCCTCAAACTGAGGTTTGAAGCACAAAATTCTGGAATTTTTTACCACCTGAGGGGGATAAGGAGGGAAATTGGGGGTTCGAGTGAACTCCTAGGGGTTCGCTCAAACTAGGGTTCATTCGAACCCCTTTTCAAAAAGGGTTTTCTTTGGATTTTTTTGCGAGAATGGTGGGAAGTTAATTGAATGGGTTTTCTTGAAACCTAGTTCATTTGAACCCTCTTTAGGTTTGTTTGAACCCCAAAAACAATTTTTTTTGGCATGGGATCATTTTTTTCAACTTTTCCTTCCTCACTCCAATTGTAAACCACTTTTGTGGGTTCACCCTTTAGCATCATATTTGAGTCAACATGAAGTATAGAGTAGCATGCATTAAGGGATAAGCCATAATTCCCATAAGTGTAATTTCAAATGAAACTTGAGGTTAAGACAGGAAGTACCCAACCATAGAAAATGGGGCGAACCCAAAGCAACCTTGGTTTGTTTATTGCAACCTGAATAGGAAAAAGTAATGTTGAACCTGAAACTTCCTTGCATTCTTAATTGAAATAATTTCTCAAGAAATTCACCGAAAAGCATGTCAAACTTGTTTTCTTTATATTATTAAAGATGCTCATAGTAATTCCATTGATGAAAGTGTTCAAGATCTAGATAATAGACATTCTATTCTTAAGATTGAAATTGGGCTATTTGATTTGTCTATTTTATGTTCATAATAGAAAACCCGTTCAGTAGTAAACAAAGATCATTTACTTGTAAATGATCATTTAGCATGTAAATGGCTTGAGATCAACAAACTGAGTAAACAACATTATTTGTCTTTTAATATAATCTATTTAGTTGAAATAGAAATGTATTGATGTAAATAGTAGTTATTCTTTTGCAAACAACTTTTTTGTTGTTGAAAATATATCATTATAGTTGGAAACAACCTTGCTCTATAAAATTTTTAGCGTGTAAGTAGCTTGCTTTATAACTGATAAGTAGGAGATTTCTTCCACAATGTGTCAAATTATGATATTGCTATCAGGATTCAACTGTGTAGTTTTCGAGTCAAACTCATTGACCCATGATTCATGAGTAGTGGTTCACAAGAACCCATCTCTCATGATAATGAATGGTCCACTTAGCACTCATTGCATCTAGGTGATGCTCATAGAGGTGAAGCATTGGTCCACCCGTGGTTAAGCTTGAGCTGGAGCAGTACTGGGATGGGTGACCTCCGGGATGGACCAATGCTTCACCTTTGTGAGCATCACCTAGATGCAATGAGTGCTAAGTGGACCATTCATTATCATGAGAGATGGGTTCTTGTGAACCACTACTCATGAATCATGGGTCAATGAGTTTGACTCAAAAACTACACGGTTGAATCCTGATAGCAATATCATAATTGCTTTATAACTGTTTAGTAAGAAACAATACTTATTTTGTACAAACAATGAATGTACATGTGTGAACAACCTGCTTTATAACTATTTAGTAGGAAACAATACTTATTATGTTCAAGAAATGAATGTACATATGTAAATAACTAGATTTACAACTATTTAGTAGGAAACAATACTTTTTTTTCTTAAACAATGAATGTTAATATGTAAACAACTTGTTTTATGACTGTTTAGTAGGAAGCAATACTTGTTCTATTTAAACAATGAATGTTCTTATGAAAACAACAATGTTAGAGTATCAAAGTTGTGAGAATTAAATAATAGTATGTGAGAAAATATAAGCATAGACTCATTCAGATTATTTATTTTGACAAGGGAATACTATTTTAAGATTGTAAATCTAGATTTTATAATTATTTCAAAATGTATGCACAAAATTAAGCATTAGTAGGCACATATATGTGTATATACATAGACTTCGTCTATGTACATACACATACTTGTGGCATACCTTCTTTTGTTTATTGTACATTTTTTAAAGGGAAAATGCTTATGATGATGAGTAGAAAATAGTCATAAGAATGATATGATTGATTGTTGAAATACTCTATGAATCATTAATCTGATTTATGTTTAGAGTATAAATTTGTATTATGTTCTTCTTTTGAGGATAATTGTTAAAGAATAATTTGAAAATGTGAACAGAACAATGATACCTTAGTTATTAGAGCACCAATGGGTAGTTAATTCTAGAGTGTAGATAATTATAGTAGAAAGTTACCTTCCGAGACTGGTGCCAAAATGGAGTACAAAGAGTATAGGTTTGCTTTACCATAACCTATTTTTTACTATTGTTGCAACACACTTATCATGCTTGGCCAAGCAATATAGTCCATTATGTATGTATGAATGAATTCTACGATTTCACTCTCTGGCATTCCTAACATAGATCTTTCATTTTCTTTTCTAACTTGTAGATAAAAATTGTATGTTAATGTTTGGACATGCACCAGATTCCACCTTGCAGATTGTTCTCTTGCTAAAATTTTCATGCAAGGTCAAGCATTCTTCAAGTCAGAAGAATAACAAGGAAGTGTAAGCTTTGTGGTTGGGCAGTAAAATGCTTCAACCATGTTCTCGTGCACCAGTGGAGGCGAGCATTGAAGAAGAACCTTAGTTGTTTACCAGACTATTATAGTCTATGATGTAAATTATTGTAAATCATTCATGTACTTAATGAAAAATGTAGTATGTAATGACATTGTGGCCTTAGGAGCCAAATAAAACTTATATTGTAATTTGAATTTTGAAGTGAATATAAGAATCTTTAACTCATTTTAAATGGACATGTGTAGCTATGATTGACTTTAGCCACTAGTTATGTCTTTTTAATTTGGAGTATATTCATGTGTCATTTACAATAATGTTAATTAAGTAATAATTTTGAATGGGTTATTACATGAGTACATCCACTCTATGGAATATAGTAAGAAGCTCAATATGACCCTCAAATTAGACATTTCCAAATTTTATAAGAAATTTTCTTGGAAATTTCTAATGGTTGTCATGTAGAAGTATGGGTTCAAACGTAGGATCTTGAATCTCATTAAATCTTTTGTAACCACTCCCAATATTTTGGTTCTTGTGTAAGGGGTACCTAAGGGGTCTTTATCTTGTGGGATAGGCCTTAGACAAGGGGGCCCTCTCTCTCCCTATCTGGTGGTCAAAGTCCTTGGGAGGAATTTTCAAAAAATGCTTGACTTAAAAATCCTTAAAGGTGTTAAAGTTGCTTCTTTGTTGCCCCTACCTCCCATCAAAAATTTGTGGATGACACTATCCTATTTGTTCATGCCTCAATGGTGGATTAATTGGTTCATGGTGTTATGAAGAGTGTCAGGCAAGGGTGTGAAAGTACGCTTAGGATCTCTATAATTATAGGGCACTGCAGACCTAACAACGACCACTTGGTTATGAATGGGTGGAGGGTTTTGGGATGAAGGGTTAAATTGGAGAAACCATTTGTTTGGTTTGCAGAAAGGTTTGGAGTTGGATTGGGAAGAAGCTTCAGACTTCTCAACTCGACTAGGAGTGGGCCGTGAGTCACGACTGCTAGAAGAATTATGGTAATCACATAGTGCTTGACACAGGTATATAAAAGAGGGGAACTTCATGAGAGTGAGTTTATCTTGTAGGGGTGTCACGAGGTTTTTGGTGAGCATATTTTACAAATGGGTATTTGGTATCTTAACATCAATCAAGGAATAAAGAGCTTGATAATGAGAGATGAAATCGATTATCTTCTTGTTATTATCTTGTTTGCATCTCATGAGGTCTGCTAAGGTTTTATTTGGGGCCATATGAACTTGGAAGTGATTAATGAAGGCATCCACTAATTCGTTGAACAAACTAATGGAATTATTAGGCAAGGAGGAGAACCAGTCCAAGGAGACATCTTTAAGAGTCCTTGGGAATAACTTAGCGAGCAAATTCTTGTCAAGAGCGAAGTCACTACATAGGGAAATATAGGCATTGACATGGTTAGAAGGGTCACCCTTCCCTCCATACTTCTCAAATCTAGGGATCTCTATTCTGTGTGGCAAGGGAGTGTGTAGGATGTCAAGGTATAATGGATTAGTATGAATGTAGTGGGTAGGGGAACCATATTGGCTTTGGTTAATGCTAGATATATTTTGTTGCATGGAAGTTATAGTGTGAAATAGTTGTGTAATAAGAGGATCATTGTGAGTTATATGAGGTGGAAGGGAGAGAGGTGAAGGGGTGAAGGCGGTGGAAGGGGAAGTGGTAGGGATAGTAAAGATAGGGAAAATGGAAGAGGTGGAGGGGTGGGATGACATAAGATAAGTAGAGAGGCTAATGGGGATGGTGAGGGGAGGTGCCGCATTACTAACTTATTGCATAGTGGTTGTCACACTAAGAGGTGTATAGGTAGGAATAGAAGCAATGGTTGAGGGGGGGAGTAGAAGGTCCTCCTTGGCCAAACATAGGAGTGGGTGAGTGAGATGCCTTAGGTGCATGTTTTTCATAGATTTCTACAATCCTCTTCATGACACATAAGCCATTATCATGATCAAGTAAGCGGTGAAGGTTCTTGATGGCAGGGATAGCAGTTTGGGATATGGGTTCAAGGCTAATTTCATGTTGATAATCAGTGAGATCAACATGAATATGAAAGACCTTATCATGTGGGAGGTCATTGTTATCACCAGTGGTATCTTATAGGTGCAAGGAATTGCTAAGGATGGTTTCTAAGCCCAATGCACCATCGTGAATACTAGGAGTTGAAGTCAAAGGGATCCCAAGATCTACAACAATAGTGTTGTTGGTAGATGCCATGGTCCTAGAATTTTGTCTCACAACTGTATCGGCAAAGGAACACTAAATGCTCATACACGGTTCCCTAAGGATGGGGTGTAGGCTAAGGCAATGTAAGCAAAAGTGACAAAAGGGCTTGTAACTAAGATTTTGGAACAAAACATAGAAAGAAAAAACCAAGGATCTAAAATACATAAAATATTGGAAAATTTCTAGAAATTTGACAAAGAACAATGCCAAAGGACTAGGTCACCCAATGTGGTGACTTAGCTCTAGTAGTGTTGTTTTTGAAAAATTTATGAATTCTTAGCTACTTTTTATGCTTTTTCTGATATTCAAATATAGACAAAAATTGGAAATGCAATTTTCTTTGTGTTTTCTTGCTAAAAATGTAATGCAATGTGCAAGTCTAGCATGAATTTTCATTAAATTCACTCTTTCTACTAACCCTAGGATGCAAACAATACAAATTTTTCAATGCAATGCAAGCTATCCCTAAGATGAAATGTAAAATCAGAAAGCTAGCAAATGGTCTACGGTTGGGTTCACCAAAATGAACCACCAAAAATG
The DNA here is from genome assembly GCA_007115665.2 of Sequoiadendron giganteum. Taxonomy (NCBI): domain Eukaryota; kingdom Viridiplantae; phylum Streptophyta; class Pinopsida; order Cupressales; family Cupressaceae; genus Sequoiadendron; species Sequoiadendron giganteum. The sequence continues at coordinate 256,831,943 of CM021101.1, forward strand.
TAACACTAGGACCTAGGGCAAAAGGATTCCCTCTACTAGGCCCTTAGGGTTTTTCACCCTAGGAGAACTTGGTGTGTGGGAATGGCACTCATACCTTGGTGGTTACGGGATTTTTGGTAGTTACATTCAAAAGAAGGTGCTGATTGATGAAGGATGTGATAGGTGTGTGTATTGTGTGGCTAGAAACTAAAAATGAAATGCTATTAATCTAATGTATGCAATGTAAACAAAGTAAATCTAAACTAATGCAAACTACTCTAAAATGACCTAAATGTAAGTAATCTAGAAATTAACAGAGAAGGACAGAGGGTGTGCACCTAGAAATGTGATGTTGCAAATGAGAGGTCTCGAAATCTCATGGAAAATGTCTAAAAATAGCAAAGGGACACTTACGCCAAGTTGGGCGACCTAGTCCACTTGTCGAGAAACGTTTCCAGACCAGGTTTTAGGGAAAAGGGTACCCAAAAATATAGAAGCCCTTTTTTGGGCTCAGCACAGGGACAAGGTTTCCAATAGGGGCGGCCTAGTCCTCTTGATGCTTTTTGAGGATTTAGGGTTCGATTATGTGGGTCCTAGACTCCCAGTTGGTACTTTCTTCTTCTGCAGCAATCTGTGTCTAAAACTCCCAAAAGTGACCTGCAACTTGTCTTCTTGCTCTTTTTGGGGCTTAATGCTTTGATGTGACTTGAGGGGGAATGTTTGTACTTTCTTCAACACTTTGTACTTCACCAAATCTATATACAAACCAGCAATCACATGCAAAGACCAATAAAATGTTGGGGTTAGGAAGTAGGGGTTTGCCTAAGTCAAACCCCTTTGATGGTAACTAAACCCAAATGAGAAACAAATCAAAGGAGAGATGATTGAATGATAAACAATGTAAATGCTCACCAAATCCTTTGTTGTTGATGGTCTGCAACATGCAAGAGCAGCTCCAATGGAGGTTGCTTTTGAAACCCTTTTGCTTGGATGCTTGCTTTGGAAGACTTGAGTGCTAGAGTGCTTGTGAGGAGATGTAAAACATGAGCTTGGGAGAGAGAAAAATGAAGGTGACAACCCTTATTTGTACATGTAAAACCCCAATTTTCTCAAAATGCAACATGATAGGCCGACACTAGGGTTTAGGAGGCAAGATTTGTAGGAGTTGAGAAAATACAACACCACAAACCCCGAAGATCACCTGCATGCAAATAACCTGTCACAAAAGAAGAGATGGAGAAACAAGTAAGGGTTCTCTGAAAACTGAAAATGTATATATCAGAGAGAATGAGAGAATGAATTGATATGAAATACAATGGGATCAATCCTTATAAAAAGGAGATCATGCAAACCCTAATAAAACCCTAATAGGAAAAACCCTAATAGAAGCCCTAATAGGATAACATTTAATAATTAATATAATTATTAAATGTCACTTTATGCAAACTAACGTGAAATCTTAAGAAGGGAATAAAGGTAACTTAATCAACATAATTAAGTTAAGACCTTTACTCTAACACCCCCCCTTAAGATGAGCAACAGTGCAGCTACAAACAAATGCAGAAAAGCAAAGGTAACTACAATGCAAGAAGGCAACATGGGTCCCGGCAACTAGGCCAGATCAGGTACCCAAATACAACCAAATCTCTGTAAAATGGAGAAATAGAGAAAACCTCATGGGAAAAAGCTCTACTCCAAAAAGAGAAGAAGAAAGCCAAGAAGAGACATCACTGAAGCAGAAGAAGCTGCAAACAACTGTCAAAAGATGACTGCTATGGTGCTGAAGAACCTCCGCTGAAGATAGGATGATCAGGCACAAGAAGACAATAATCTACATGAGTTCCCATACGACACTACTCGAATCAGATGGCAAACAAAGGCAAACACCTGGAACGAAGATACAAATGGCACAAGAACCAATAGTCTGAAACACTGATCAACTGAGAATGGAAGATTCCTTCCAAGGTGAAACCAAGAAAGCATTAGCATGAACAGTATAATACCCCCCCATAATGGTGAACTATGAGCCTGACAGATCAACTGAAATGGTGTGCAACACCCTGTAGTGCATGAAGAAAAAGATACAACATCTAAAAGTGCACAAGAAAGCACTTGCAACTGAAAAAGTGGTGTGCAAAACAAAGCACACATGCATGAGGCTGGAATCATATGTATCCATGGTCGTTGTGGAGGGACACTCACTGGACAAAGGTGTGATGGCAAACAAAGGCAAACTACACAATCCCCAATGGTATGGATTCACTGTCGTCGTGGAGGGATACTCACCGGACAAAGATGTGATGGAAAAACAAAGGCAAACTACACAACCCCTCATGGCACTTTATAATATCAGTGCGAGTACAAAATATGGCACAACCTCATGTGCAAAATCTCCAAAGGATGCATGTACAATAGCGTGGCACTTTATCTCAGTGCGTTTACATAAAAGATAGCTTACAAATGATGCTCAAAATGTCCTCAAAGGACAAAATGTTGGAAATACATGAAGAACAGCCAAGAACAAAGCATCCCATGCGAATAAAAAGTTTCCAAGAGAAAATATGTCCAGGTAATCCACCAGAGTGTGAAAACACAAATAACTGAATAAAAGATACTTGGAGTGAAATCTGGAAAAATGGCATGGATGAAACTGAAGAGCTCTGAAATACGGTTGCAACGCCTTGAGATTGCGAAAAACGGAGAAACTGATCAAAAGTTATGAGCTTGAGACTGAAAGAAGCCCCTTTGTCTTCAACTGGCTGTAGAATGCACTAACAAAAAGAAAGAAGTGATGAGACCCACACCATTGGAAAGATGAGAAAACTAGCTTTCCAACGATATCTCGTTTTCCAGAAAACGATACCGTATGCCCAAGTTACGACCTCCGGAATAAATCAGCTCCAAAGAGGGAAAAACCAGTGCTGGGTTAAATTTGACGGTCATACGGCCGTCGCAGCAAAACACTAGGTTAAATTTGATGGCCAAACGACTGTCACCGTAAAAGTGCGATTGGGCTTATTTTGGAAAAAATTGTTTTTAAAAAAATAAAAAACAATAAAAAAATTATTTTTTGGTCAAGCGGGGGTTGTACCGCCGCGGCCACTGTACTGCCGTCGGCGGTACTAACAGTCCGCCGGTCGGCAGTAAGGCCGCCGACGGCTGTCAGTACGTCGGGCGGCGTACTATGGGCCCGTAGGCCTGCATACGCAGGTACCTGCTGGTACCCCAGTACTAGGGCTGGCACGCCCTTAAACTGCCTTTGTTTTTTTCCTTGATTTTGTTTTTGATAAAAAACAAATGTTTACAATTTCTTTTTTTTTTTGCCTAGATTTTAAAAAGAAATCTAAAAAAATGACAATATTTTTCCAAAAAATAAAATGACGGAAAAAAACTATTTTTACCAGCAAATGGACGGCCGTACGGCCAAATTGTAAAATTTTTTTGCCTTAGATTTCGATTTTGTCCAAAATGGACGAATGGACAGTCAATTAAGGGGTTTTGGACTGCTGCGGATGCAATGGCGATATCCGTTTGAGCTGAAAATGCTTCAAAAATGCAGGTGTTCCCTAGATCAAGAAAACAAGCCCCAAACCCTTGAAGCTCCAAGAATCTTCACAACAAGAATAGGAAGCAGCAGGTGTGGAGCTCTGATACCATGTAGGAGTTGAGAAAATACAACACCACAAACCTCGAAGATCACCTACATGCAAATAACCTGTCACAAAAGAAGAGATGGAGACAAACAAACAAGGGTTCTCTGAAAACTGAAAATGTATATATCAGAGAGAATGAGAGAATGAATTGATATGAAATACAATGGGATCAATCCTTATAAAAGGAGATCATGCAAACCCTAATAAAACCCTAATAGGAAAAACCCTAATAGAAGCCCTAATAGGAAAACATTTAATAATTAATATAATTATTAAATGTCACTTTATGCAAACTAACGTGAAATCTTAAGAAGGGAATAAAGGTAACTTAATCAACATAATTAAGTTAAAAACCTTTACTCTAACAAGATTCCCATTAAATTTTATTTTAAATTTGAAATTTATGCCAAAAGGGACTAGGTCGCCCAAGGTGGCGACCTAGTCCACTTGGGCAATTTCAAGTGGTGGTCGGGAATTAATTTGTGTTTAATGAAGTTTATCAACTTTGCCTCCCAAAACACACTTAAGTCGAGACTAAAAGTACATCAAGGGGACACATTAGCATAGGAAAAGGGTTAATTTAGGGGTGATAAGCCTAGATAAGTGTGAAAATGCATTAAAACACTTTACAACACTTTTTCATAAAGCTTGGAAAGGTGTAAGAGGGTGTTGTTTAGGTGAATTGTGTTGAAAGGGTCTTAGAAAAGTGAGGAAATGTGTTACAACACTTCACAACACCTTAGTAAAACACTGTTAGGTTATTGTTGAATTGCAAGCTTACAAGGCTGAATCAAGGTAAAACAAGGCCAAGATCCAATAGAAAAGGCCAAAATGAGTGAAAAAGTGTCAAAGACCACTTTTTGGTGACACACTATCTATTAATTGAATTATCTTGCATTAATTAATTAATTCATTATTCCATCATCAATCTAACTTTATTCCCCGTGATTAATTAAATATACACAATTTATTTAATTATGTCACTAATATACCTTATTCATCTAAATCAATTAAATTTTTATCATTAATAATTTAATTATACCACTTTCCCTTCTCTAAATTTGAATAATTAAATCAATTATTCAAAATCGCACAACATGGTCAAGAAATAAATATATCTTTATTTGTTAAAGTCAAAAGCAACTTACACGTTCATCTCCAATAAATTAATTAATTATCCTCACCCCTTTTTTATTGAGTAAATCATGACCACCGATTTATCACTCTAATTGGTTAACTAACCCATCTATTTCCTAACTCAACCTAACTTTCTCAATCCCACTAAACACTCAATCTAACTTCTTCAATCCCACCAATCATTCCAATCTAATCCTATTGATTATCCAATTAAAATCCTTGATTGGATCAATTAGAGGAGTTAACTGACTTATCTATTTCCTCTCAATAATTGATCATGATCTTTTACTATTGAATGCCAGTCGTTCATCTAAAATCTGAAAATCTATAAAAAAAACCTTCTTTCTTCTCAAAAAGGATCAAATAATTTGGAGAATTTATGTATCGGTTATGTCAAAATATCCATTGAAGCAAATTTAAGAATATTTACATCTTTGATCACCATTAACATACCTTTTGAAGCTTTTGCACAACAATGGAGACTTCATATTGATCCAACACAATCCAACATTAATACAAATTACACGTCGACATGGGATGGTAATGTTGTAATTCATGAATTCACTTTATGTTCTCTTTCATGATTTCTTTGTTGAATTCATTTGTTTTATAACTTCATTTCATGAGTAATTTGGGATTTGTCTTTGCTTCAATCTCTTTCATTTGATTCCATTGATGTTTTCCTTATGCTTATTTTCCCCCTTACATTAATTGGCATGCCTGATGGGACCTAGGTACTTAACACTAAACATTTTCGTAAGGTTTTATGAGCAGTTATAGGTTCCAAAGCACTGACATCTTTTGCAGGAAATGTTATTGCTAACTAGCACACAAAAGTCCCAAATTTGGATGCGGTTGTAGTTATGGTTTTATTGCAGTCGTCCTAGACTTAACCGCTATTGTTCTAAAGTGAACCAATATTGTTTGTTCTATGTTGTAGGTTTCTGAGAGAGATAACAGTTACATAACCGCTTTGGTCTTAAACAGGTCCACTATCATACTTTTTTTGTACCGCTATCATTTGAAGAAGTCATAGTCATTCTAGTGAAAAGGCCACTATTGCACTAAACAAGTCCGCTACTGTTTTGAGTTTATTTTTTTCTTCAATTTGTAAAGTTTTTAAATTTTTGGTACACCTAACCCTGACCACTAATTTTTTCTTGTTCTTGTAAGTTTTTCTAACATTTTTGGTACAACCCTTGCATGATTATGACATGTTTTCATGAGAACAACTAACCATTTTCTTGCAGAGTTGACGAACGATCCAAGGCCTTTTTAATTTTCAAATATTTTTAGTTAACAAATTTCATTTTGGTGTACCTAAAAAGAACCTTCAAATCTCACACTTCGTTTTTGTACATTTAAAATTGAACAATCAACTTTCACACTTCATTTTGGTGTACTTAAAATTGATTTCACATTTCATTTTGGTGTACTTAAAATTGATTTCACATTTCATTTTGGTGTACCTAGAAAGAACCTACAAATCTCACACTTTATTTTGGTGCATTTAAAATTGAACAATCAAATCTCACATTTCATTTTGGTGTAAAAATTGATTTCATAATTTCATTTTGGTGCTCCTAAAATGAACCTACAAATCTCACATTTCATTTTTGGTGCAATAAAAATTAACAAGACAAATTGAATGTTTTCATTTTGGTGCTATTAAAACGAACACACTTTCAGCTGGTGCTATTAAAAAACCCATTTTCTACTAGTGCAATAAAAATGAACAACAAAACTTGAAATGTTTACTTTGGTGCATTAAAAACTTGGTGACAATATTCATGGTTCAATTTGGTGCATAAAATTGAATAAATCATCTTTTTTCTTATTGCAAATGGCATTTCTTGCTTGAAGTCTCTAATGTTTTGAACTTGGTGCATCTAAAAACTGAATTGTTATCTTTACACACTTAATTTTTGGGCTTAAAATCAAATTGCTATGAAGTTTATACCGTGCCCACCATGATTGGAAAGTCGAGTGTGTATCCTCTACCCCTGCGTCTTTTGACGATCTTAGGTGACGAGAAACACTTTGGGCTTTTTGAAATTTTTTGTGGTCACCCAATTTTTAGGATAAGGGCCTACTAATATGATACATCCCACAATGGAGAACTCATATAAGTGACACTAAAAGCATGTTTACAGGTGAGTTATATAAATTTCATCCAAAAATCTGAAACAAGACCTGTGCAAGGACAAATTTTCCCTAGGGTGAATGGGTCCTAGCATAGGGGTTATAAAAATTTAAATGTGAGTTTGAAGTTCAAATCTAGGGTTTCTTATTTCAAGTTATAAATTGTACTTTCAATGGCTGATTTTTCCAAAATTTGATGTTTAAATGAAAGCGCAATGTATGGAAAATGATGGACAATTTGACACTTTCTAAAATACAATTTTGACTCAATTTTTTGAACTTGAATGATTGAACATACACTAACATGCAAACACTATGCAAAATTAATGCAATTTTTTTTTTTTAAAGATTTTAAAGCATGTAAAATGCAAACCTAAAACCTTAAATGAGATGCAAACTAATACAAGCTAACAACCCTAAATTAGATGCAAATCAATGCAATGCAATGCAAAGGAATGCAAATCCTAGATCTAGGGTTTGAATGGACTCCAAATCGAAAAAATTATAGTGCAAGAACATCGGGTTCACCAAAATGAAATAATGGGAAATAAGTGGGTATGGAAAATGGAATGGGGGTTCACCAATAATTTACTGTAAATAGAAAGGGCAGCATGGGTTATAATGCACCTATCTCCCTCTATCTCATTAGGAAAAATAGATCTCTTAAGAAAAGGTTGAATTTCAACTCTTAGGTGAGTCAACTTTGAAGGGAATCTTGTTGTTTTCCTTATGATATAGGATGGGGTAGATCTGCTGAAACAACACCTTTAGGAGAAAGATTAAAAATAGTAAATAAGTCCAAAAATACAAAGTGAAACATGAAATCAGAAGATTAAACCTTCATCTAACAGAACCTACAACTTTCAAATAGATCTGAGAGGGTTTAATATTTTTTCTCCTACCATCAAAATGTTGTTGTTGAGTGTCCTCTAGGACTCATTCGCTGAAGGGTGAATGGTTCTTTGTAGGGCTTTTTGAAATCAATTTCTGGGTTCTCTAGTCCTATGTTTGCACTCCTGAATTCTCTAGATTTCATAGTCGTAAGTTCGGAAATAAATCTTGTAAGTGAGTTTCCATGGATTGACAACTTTGATAACTTTTCCAATTTTTCACTTTAATAGAATTTCAATCCTTCTTCAACCTAAGATTTGTAAAACACACATAAGAGGGAAAAATTGTTTATTTTTGGAGAATGGGGATTTGCCTTGGTCAAACCCCATTTTGGTAATTAAACGTTGAATCAAGAAAGAATGAAACATGAAAGGAATGATGAATGAACAATTTCTCTATTGAAACTCACCAATCCCTTAATTTAGAACCCTTGAAGGACTATAACTTAGTAGATCTCTCCAAGGTCTTGATCTTGCATGAAATGGCTTGATTGATGATGTGATCTTGATGCTTGAATCTTGATTTGAAGCTTGAAACCTACATCACAATGTTAGCTCGAAAAACATGTATGATGCTTGATAACTTTAACACAATGCTTGAGATCTTGAATGTTGCAACAAATATTTGAGAAATATTCTCTTGAATACCTTTGACAATAATCTTAGCTTTAGGAATGCTTGCATGTATGTTCTAGGATTTCAATTGATAAAATACCTTTCTTTTATAGATAATTTTTTAATTTTTCAAAAATTAAACGTTACAAGCCGAAATTTTAAACTTGAATTTAGGACCTTACAATGCTACCAAAAACATGTTTAAAATTTGAAATTGTGATCCTGACCTAAATAATCAAGACCTATTCATTTCTTGGTGTTAATAATGATAAATTCATTAATTAAATCACAACTCCCCTTTCAAAAATTGTAATTTATTAGGCTTGAAAATGAAAAATTTAGGCAATTAGAGGCTTAATTAAGTTCAATTAATTAAGGGACCCAAACACAGTGTGAAAATATAAAGGAGTACATTTTTCGACACTACAGTTGGTATCTATTCATATCATTCAATATAAATAATCATATATATATTAATATTTATTTATTATAATGCTTAAACATTATAATATATATGTATTAACATATATATTAAAAACCATTCAGTTGCCAATCATATACATATATATTTATATCAAATGTATATACCTATATTAATATATACATATATACCATTATTTAACATTTTATAATAATAACATATATATATATATATATATATATATATATATATATATATATATATATATATATATATCGATAAGTATATATACCAAGTGTATATATATGTATCCAATCAATTTTTGATGTGTATGTCATATACATATATGCATATACATAAGTATTTCTACCTATGTGTGTGCATACATGTATATGACCATATGCATGTGTTATCGCATACATACATATATACATTTAATGTATATACATATTGACTAACATATATATCAAATATGTATGAAGAGGAACATATACCCAATACAAAGATTCAATCACTTTAATTCAAACCAAAGAAACAACCAAAGGAAATTAAAGACCATTAAACAAACATTCCAATTATCCCAAAAACTATGACCAAGGGTTTACTTACTGAATCCCAAACTGACTTGACTTAACTTGACTAACTAGGATGTGAGTGTGTGATAGCTCAAGAAGATACATTAGGGGTTACCATACCAAACTCCTCTCTTGGGTGATACTCTCCCTCTCTTCTGAAGGGCTCGATTCTTTCTTGCATCCAACTTAGTGCATCACAAAAGAAGTTAACCAATAACATAACATTCATATGTACATATATTATTTTCTTCTTCAAAGCATTTAGAGTATTCACATTACATTACATATTCATTCATTGTATTTTCCATCTATATATACAAGACATAAGCATGTATTTAAAACATTTTAACTCATCAAAGTAACAGTAATTGGTAATCACACAATGGGGTGTAACAATGTAAGATTAATATATACAAATTTTAGTAGAATTTTCCATTTCATTTATTACAATAATAATTCTATGCAACAAAATTATACACTATGACACTTCACTAGATGCATATTCTTGGATGACATATCAATAAACATGATTTTGAATATATCTCATGGTTATTGCATTATGATATCACCTATCATATAATTTTTTTAGAGGTTTATAGAAAAATTAGGTTCATTCATAAATGTATATATTCTTTAACATATTTTGGGATTTTATTTACATGTACATATGTAACTTCATATATTTTTTTCAATATTGGATATGAATGGATATATAGATTTAGAGGATATTTAGTTTAAATTTTCATATGTCTTAGCTTTAAGGTTTCATATTCATATGGCATTTAGTTTCATGGGTTTTAAATCAAAGTTTCGTGGGTTTTAAATTCAAGGTATTCATATTTAGAATTTCAAATTTAAATGGCTTTTAGTTTTAGGTATTTACCATTGTAAGTGATCCCTTAGCTATGACATATCTTATATATCCTTCCCCTATTCATATTTCTTATATAACACTTGTTTATCACTTGCATTCCTTCATGGGTATATTCTTGGCCTTAGGTCATCTTCCCCATGCATACCTTACATGAATTCATGCTTACCTTTTACAAGATATGCTCACATATATTCTTACATATTTACATAGATTACATGACATCTATTTGTGGTTACATTATTACACTTTATATGACATCTATCTATACTTACATGTTTATATATAGTATTTTGGGCTACTTGTTCATTGTCCTTATTAGTGGGGTAATATGGGGACACCTTGTTGTCTCTTTTTACATGTGTGATTTCATGATTATATTTTTCTAATCTTATATATTGTTTGTCACATGATGACATCCTTGTCACTTTTTTTGTAAAAAACCCAATGTTCTCTAGAATAAAATTTCCATTGTTTTCACCTTAAGTGAATAAATAATGATGCCATGACATAGGAATAATTTTTTTTCTTCCAATAATGTAGATTACACGCATAATTGAAATGACACAAATTCTATTTTTTCATTGTAATCCAAAGTAATTATACAAATCTTCCCAAAACATAGATATCATATTGAACAAATATGTCATACAATATTCAATAGAGATTTCATTCCAATATAATAATTTCATAAATTACAATATTCCAAGAGTGTAAACTATTACAAACACAACTCCACCGAGATTCAGAGCATAAGATATAGATGGTCCTTCAAAATATTAGTCTCATATCGCCTACAGAGGAGGAGAAGCATCACTCAAGTGCTTTTCCACCAACCACGAACTCATATGTGGTCCCTTGCACATTTATCAATGATAGATGGCCCTACCCTTTGATGAAGAGATTGGTTGGGTAACCCCATACGACATACCACTCTAATATTAGTGTTTTTCCCTACATGACTACCTGATTTATAACCTATGCTAGGTAACCCTCATGCATTTAAATAAACACGGTGAACTGGCAATGGAACCCTAGAAAATCGCACTACTTTGGCCAAAGCATTCTCACTCAGTACTTTGAGTGATGGTCTACCATTCACTTACACTATAGAAAGCTCGTTTTTACTTTAGGCAATTATATATATTCTTAGGCAATCCCTCTCCATGGGCAAGCTACTCCCTAGGATAACTTATCTCTTTAACACAACCTAAGGTAACACATCTCATTAAGCAAGTACTAGTTCCCTCCCTTCACTGGATAACAATCCTAGGAGTAACCTACTAGCCATCTAGCATAATTAAATATCTAGCTATGATTATCCTTTAAGTTGCCCATGTTTAATCATATCTAGTATGATAAAAATACCTATGATAAACAATCTCTCCTATCATGGAGTAATTACAAACACAAAGCATGGCCTCAATCAAAGATTTGTCATAACAACAAATGATTTCATTTGAGAGTATCACCTCTTTGACTAAAATGGTTAAAGCTATGAATAAGCCTTATGCTTCCCATGTTTAATCATATCTAGTATTCAATACTTATGATAAACATAATCCTCCTATTATGTAGTAATTACAAGCATTTCACAAATAGTATATGCAACTTCTACTTTATTTCAAAGTAAAAAACACTTTTCTCTAAATGCATGTAACCATAGTAGACTAGTTTAAATAATCAAGAAGCAAATCATTCAAAACTAATACAAAAATGAGAAGAATATCCTCATGCCTGTGATAAGATTTCCAATCGACTAGCTATAATCATAGCACTTCCAAACAACAACTAGCCTGGTATCGATCCTTCAAAAAAGTCTCAATAACCACTATCTCACAAGTTGGAAAATACTTCTCTCAAAATAGTAACAAAATCTCTCTAATGCTCAAATCTCTCACTCACTGTAATAGTCTGAATAATGTAGAAACTTTCTCAAGGAATATGTCCCAAACAAGTGAGCTAGCTCCACTATTTATTCAAAAAATTAGTAACTACTCAACCTATAGTTTAGGCATGAGATCTGACATTATATAGCATGCACAACAACACATATATTAGAGCTAAAAGGTGGAAAACATATAATCACTTACTCAGCTAAAATAGCTACAGATTGACCTTGTTGACCAGCAACAATTAGAGACTAATTCAAATCTCCACATTATAGAATTCGGTTTGCATTTCATAATGGACATCTATAGGTATAAGGATTCAAAGGTGGCACCAAATCATCATTATTCACTCTCAGAGATGGTGTGATTTCCTTCTTATTAGAAATAGTCAAGATCAGATATGCAACACCAAGCTTGCATTGACTAAGTCTTGGTATGAGTCATTTTGCATAATAAATTGATTTGACAAAGTCATCGACTTGTATACACGCCTTTACAAATGTTGTTCTATGAACAAAAATATGGTAGTGAGAGTTTACTAAGTCCACGGGCTTTCCACAAAAGGCATTGACTTATTCTTTCATCGTACATCGACATAGTGGTTGCTCATTGTTTGCAGATTACAAACTCTTCATATGCAGACAACAAGAGCAATATGCGGCCATAGAATATAGTCAAAAATATTACCTATTCAGCCTTTGATTTAGTCAATACATCAGCCTTAAAGCTTGGTCAATGTTAATCGACTCCAAAGCATTTTCCAATGATAATCAACCTCTATAGGCTGTGCCTTATCTACCTTGTAGCCTAATCACTATATCTTGTGTTGGATTTAAAAGAAAAGCATGTGGTTCATTATTCTAACAAGGTTGTTCAATGTCTCATTCGGCCTACATGGCATCTCATTATATATATTGATAAATATACATATACTTATATACATGTATCACATATATGTATATAGGTATACGTATATTTACAAATGAATACAAACAAGCTAGCAATCACATTGTAATAATATATATAATATATATATATATGCATACACACTCCTCTATTAAGCATTATTGCTTATGTGTGTATTTGTTTATATATACAAACATATATTTATATATATATATATATATATTATAGCAACATAAATGATCCATTCAATATCTTGAATGCATATATCCTTGTTTATCATTACCCATCAAACAATACACATGTACTCATACATACACATATACACTTATATGTACATATACATATTTAATATGTTTACACACACACACATATATATATATTAGGTTACCCTTTCTTATCCTATTCTCGTCAATACACACATTTGTTAAGTGTATATATATATATTCACATATATATAATTGATCCCTCATATAAGTATGTTTGTAAGTATTTCTACTTACACATACATGCATCTCTCCTTGCAACCTTGTCCTTCCTGGACCTTGCATCGAGTGTCCTTAGTATCGCATAGGGAAAACTTATATGCCTCCTACATAATTACTCTCTCAAAGAGCTTATATGTTGTATTCATAATATTTAATATGTATATCCCATGTACAATAATATTGAATAATACATGACACCTATACTATAGTGACTGGAAGGCACGTTCTCATTGGCTCAAGTATTTATCCTTAGTATAATCCAAATAGAAAAGGAATAATGATGCATTGCGCACTACACCATAGGTCCCATCCTTCCCTTTGGTATTTAGACCTTCAGATAACTCATAAGTTGAGTTCACCCATCTCTTACTTATCTATTTACTTTAGCCAAAAGTAATTCTCTTGACCACCTATCTGTCTTGAGCATAAAATTGCTCTTGGACATCTATCAATTACGATATTTCTTTCATACTTAAGCTTTGTATCAACAAAGTTTCATTGATCTCTTCGATCTATTACTCCTTTCTGACAAACTATCAAGTCTAAGGTTAACCCTATTTCAACCTATTAGAGTATCCAACCTTCCTTTCCATATAATGGATCAAACCTCGACATTAGAAGTTTACAAGTACTCAACAAATCATTCAAGATTTGGTTTTACTCTTTTTCTTGTTTGGCTACAATAATATACTACACATTCATTCGATTGAATGTCTCATAGTATGATCCCAGTACACACAACCTTATCATTATTTTCTCATTCTCAACTGAGACAAATTTCTCAGGAATACTAAGCAACTATGTCACACAATATATAATTTAGGTCTGAAATCTTGTAAATCAAGCTTCCAACCAACGTTGGTTACCTTGGTGAGTTTGTTCACCACAACATTATGTCAATTCCGCTGACATAAACAGGTTAAACTGCCTTGCATTCTACAACTACCCCTCCGGAATCTCAAGAATGTACACATTCCCTACCAATGACAACATTTTATCTTCATTTTCTAGCACATTAGACATTATCTTCATATATACTCAACAACATCTTACTCCATCTTTTTCCAAGTTTTAGTGGTTCCTCACCCAACAAATAACTTTGTCACCCCAATGTCCTATGTCTGACATCATTTTTCTCATTCCATCCCTTAATCTTCCAAAATTTTGGGTACATAGGCTCTTTTATATCCCATATTAGTTTATTGTTTGACTAAGTGAAAACCTATTTTATGGTCTCATTCCACATTTAATTCCCAAATAATAATGGTTAGGAGTTTTGCGGAGATAAATCCCATTTATCTTAGGACATCCATACCATGGATTTTTTTAGTCCTTGGATTATTTTCAAAGATGTAATCCATCTTTCAACTCAATCTAATTTTCCCAATATGAATTGGTACTAATTTCAAGTATTAATCCTCATCCAATTATGTTGGTTCCTAGAAGATGTCAAATTTAATTGCATACCTAATTACCAAGCATGATATTTTCTCATTAACTCAAGTGATTACTTAATCACATAGGTGAGTCTCATCGTCAGTATACCCTATTCTTTAGATTAATTTATCAACCAATGGCTAGTCTGATTATATAGGTTACTCTAACCCTATATGTTCCAATGAAGACCAAATGTATAACTCAACCAAATAAATTATTCCCAACCTATAGGTGTTAATGAGTAGTCTAGTACATATTCCAGCCCAATAGGTAAAACTTAACCTAAGGTTTCTCTCTTTATTTGAATGAACTTCTCATCCTAATTAGGTTATTCCAAACCCGAGGTTTCATTTGAGTATAAGGTATGATCAAATAATCATTCCAATAAAGATATTTTGTTGTGGTTCACATAGTGTCACATCGTATCTTACATAACTTCTTTATTGCTTTATAGCTAAACCTTATCATCCCCAAGGTTTTCTATCATAGTTAGATAATAATGCCTAGTCGCTTCATGACATTGACATATCTCACAGTATACACATAGTCTAACTATCTAAGAATAGATCAACAATAGCTATTCCATGTAAGGCAATAGGAGTAGTAAGATAATTTCTTATAATTCATAAGTAATCTAGGTCTTCCCTTTCATGACCAAGTAATCTACTTATCCTTTCCTTAATGCATCAATGATAATAGAAATTTGATTTTTCATTCAATATATATGCAAGGTATGGTGTGATAATAGGTCACATCTCTTGACCTTTCCAATATTTTTCTCCAAAATTCCAATACCTTATCCTTGTGGTAATGTAGTGTACATGACTTAATTGTCATCATGACTTACTAAGAAGTCAAATTTCTTCCAAATTGAAAAGATATCCAAATTTTTTTTTGTTGGGTGGGGTACTTAATCCAAGTCAATCCATTCTCTTCCTTCCCCCCTTAGTGTTTCCACAACATTTGTTTGACTCAAAGATGAACTCTTAACAAATATTTCTTTCATGAAATTATTTGTCATTCCTTGGTGTTGGCTTTCTATTATCTTTTTCTTGCCTCAATGGCATACCTTGAATATACTTTTTCCCAAAGTTAGATTCATCATGGATTTCTATCTCATAGATTCAATAATTGAATCAACGATAAAAGATCTATTGAATAACAAGCAAACTTACAAGATAAGAGGTTCTCTATTATTCCAATTCTCTTTCCAAAATACTTTTTGGTGGAGGAATATCCATATCCACAAACCTTTATTGTTGATGTACTTTTCAACTTAGAGCATTGTTTCCTTACTTCTATTGATTTTACACATAATGTCACACTATATTCCATTTCCTTTTGGAACCTCTAAACATATGTTGGTTTTTTTTGACACATTGGTGAGTTCTACTTATACTCCAACCAATCTATGTACTATCTAAACCTTCTTAGATCAATACGATTTACCTTTCCAGGCTTCTTTCTCACAATCACCTTTCCAAGTGTCTTTGTTCCAACTCTCGGTAACTTATTCTCTCATAACCTTTAGAGATACCAAGGTTGTTTGGTTCCCTTCTCTTCATCTTAATCAAAACTCCAAATTATTCTCATCAATTTTGGTTGGTGGAAACATGCCCACTTTGTTGATTACTTCGTTTTTGACCATTCTGGTTGTTTCCCTTATTCCTAAGATACAATCTCTTTTCTTACAATTTCCTAGCCTTGCACAGAAATTAGATTCAATTCAAGAGTTATCCAACCTCTTGGATACCTCCTTCATTGACTTTCTACTTCGTTCCATATTATGCCAGCAATGCATACTCATGGATTCATAGTATTCTTCCTAAATCAAAGAATCCTTGTCTTTTTTTCTATAGGTTGCTTTCACTAAGGGATATTCTCTCAATCCTCTCTATCCCTTAGATTTTTATATCTATCTTGTAGGATGAAGGTATATATTGGTTATACTTCCTAACCTTCCTACATAACCCGATTGCATAATCTTCTGCAATATAAGGGGATATATAATAATTTTTTTGGTTTAGGATTTTTCACTCCGGGGATGGCTCTTAACTAGTCCCAAACTTAACAAGTTTCTAGGAATCTCATCTTCCTTTTTATTTCCCCATGTTCTTTTCTCTTGCCATCTTGGCGTAAGAAAATTTCAACCATTATCTCTGATAAGGTTTATGTAACACTTACGTAATGAGCTCATAGGTTCCAGTGTTGAACCTAGTAGCTCTGATACCACATGTAACAACCCCAGTGTTCTCCACAGTAAAATTCCCATTTTTTTCACCTTAAGTGAATAAATCATGATGTCATGCATAGTAATAATTTTTGTTTCCTCCAATAATGTAAATTACACACATAATTGAAATAACACAAATTCCAATTTATGAATATGAAGCCTCTGAACATGGAGCAGCAACAATAAAGCGAGAGAAGGAGTGGGGCTCCTAGTTTGAAATATCTAGGCAATGATGGAGGTGGAGACTCTGAGTCTGATGAAGCTGATGAGGAAATCTGGGTGTTGGCAGTCCTCAAGCTTGGGTTTTTGGCTTTGGGGTCTTTCAAGCAGCTATCTCTTCCTGGTTTGGTGGAGACTGTGGTTGGTGGGTGTGATGGGTTTCTTCCTGTGTGCCCCTATTTTGCTTGGTGGGATGTATAGTTTGTTTCACTTGACTTCGCGAGGGATTATTTGGCCCATTCTCTATTTTGTGTCCCCAGTCTATTTGGGGTTCTGCTCTTGGATGGGTATGGGAGTGGTGCAGGAGATTCATTATCTTCTATGGCTTGTGGTGTTGAAGGGCCTGAAGTTGGATCCCTGGCTGTACTTATGTTCTCTATGCTTGCTTGGATGTTTCCCTTCAGGTTGCGTGGCATTTTTTTTTTGGTGTTGCTTTCCCTTGCCGTGTTAGTTCTCTATTGGATTTTTTGTCTAGTTGAGGGGTCCATTTTTCCTGGGTTGTGTGTGGCTTCTCCTGGTGGCTTCCTCCTCCTACTACATCGATTCAAGGGATCTCATGTTTTCTAGTGTTTGGTTTTGAATTTTCTCGTGGGCGCTTTCGGTTTAGCACTTTTGGGTCCCATTGGTTTATGGTTGCCTCAGTTTTGGGGTGATCTCCTTTGGGTTGGTGTGGAAGCCTTGGCTGATTTTGGGGTTCTAGTGGACTGTTTGGGAGTGTTCTTTATGCTAGTGGTGTGGGTTTTTCCCTCTGCTACTATGCTTTTGTAGTCCCCTTGGAGACCTTCGGATGTTATGGGCTCGATGTGTCTCATGAGGTGGGGCTTTAAAGTTTTTATTAGCTTGGAGACTACTATGGAGCGCTTTATTATTTTGGTGGCCAATATTTTGTCCTTTGTTTTTGTTCTCTTGGTTGGGTGGTTCTCTAAGATTTTATTCTAGACCTAGTTTTCCTTGGTGTTGGTGATTGTCTTTGTTGCCTGTGTGGGTTGAAAGTGTTTATGCAGCTAGATTTTTCTTTGCTTTCTCTGGATTCTTCTTTCGAGATGCGGGTTGGGTGGTATTTTGAGCTTATCTCTTTTTCCTTGAGTGTTGATCCCCCTCAAATTTTTATGCTTATGGCTCAGTGGTTTATTTTTGAGGACTACTATTTGTGGGTGCTGGTCTCTTTCTAGGTTTTTATGAAGGGTGTTATGGCGGCTTGTTCGGGTTGGGTGGTATTTTGAGCTTATCTCTTTTTCCTTGAGTGTTGATCCCCCTCAAATTTTTATGCTTATGGCTCAGTGGTTTATTTTTGAGGACTACTATTTGTGGGTGCTGGTCTCTTTCTAGGTTTTTATGAAGGGTGTTATGGCGGCTTGTTTTATTACTACATTAGCCTTCTTCTCGGATCTTATGGAGGTGGATTATGCTCCTATGGAGGTGGAGTGGGGAGGTGGCTGTCTTTGGCTTCCTCAGTTGCTTATCTTTTTGAGGTGGATGCTTCTCCTATGGAGGTGGAGGTTGAGGGTGCTGGAGTTTTCAGGTGGTTGCAAACTTGTTGGGCATGACATTCTCTCCAATATAAGGGAGCTCCCTCCTTTTGAGGTGGAACTGGAGTTGGATTCCTGGTTCGATCAGTTGCTTTGTTTCCAGTGGTATGTGGTGCTCTCTAACTCCCCTATTGAGGTAGGGTTGTTGGAGGTGCTGATGTTTTTGATTAGGAGTTCGACGGTGTCCTACACCATTAAGCATATTTTCTCTCCTGGCTCAATGGTGTCATCCATGAGCGGCTGGTTTGCTAATGCTTGGTAGATGTAGGGGGGTTCTTTGTGTATCTAAAGGGTTTATGGTCCCGATTAAAACCAAGGTGTAATTGGGGTTTTAGGTCCTTGATTGTCTATTTACTGCAACATGTGTAGTCATGTTAATCTGTTAGAGGCTATTGTGGAGCTACTTTTGATTAATGGTTTATTTTAATTGCAACTTACTTTTCTTGTATTGGGTTTTGGGCCCCATTAAAACCTACATTTACCTCTAATCAAAAACAAAAATTCCAATTTGTCATTGCAATCCAAAGTAATTATACAAATCTTCCCAAAACATAGATATCATATTGATTAAATATTTCATACCATATTCAATAGAGATTACATTCCAATATAATAATTTCACAAATTACAATATTCCAAGAATGTACACTATTATAAGCATAGCTCCACCGAGCTTCAAATCATAAGATATAGATGGTCCATGAATCCACCTTTCAAAACCTTGGCCTCTTGTCACCTGCTGAGGAGGAGAAGCATCACTCAAGTGCTTTTCTACCAACCACAAACTCATATGTGGTCCCCCGCACATCTATCAATGATAGATGGCCCTACCCTTCGATGAAGAGATTCATTGGGTAACCCCATACAAAATACCACTATGAGCTTAATGTTGTGCCCTACATGACTAGGATTTATAACCTACTCTAGGTAACCCTCATGCTTTTAAATCGACACGATGAACTGATAGTGGAGCAATGGGAAATCACACTACTTTGGCCACAATATTCTCACTCAGTACTTTGAGTGATGGTCTACCATTCACTTACACTATAGCAAGCTCGTTTTGACTTAAGGAAATTATATCTATGCTTAGCCTATCCCTCTCCATGGGAAAGCTACTCCCTAGGATAACCTATCTCTTTAACACAACCTAAGGTAACACAACTCATTAAGCAAGTACTAGTTCCCTGCCTTCACTAGATAATAATCCCAGGAGTAACCTACTATCCATCTAGCATAATTAAATATCTAGCTATGAATATACCTTAAGTTGCCCATGCTTAATCATATCTAATATAATAATGTAATACCTATGACAAACAATCTCTCCTATCATGGAGTAATTACAAACACAAAGCATGGCCTCAATCGAAGAGTTGCCATAACAATAGATGATTCCATTTAAGAGTATCACCTCTTTAGACTAAAAGGGTTAAAGCTCTGAATAAGCCTTATGCTTCCCATATTTATTCATATCTAGTATGTAATACTTATGATAAACATAATCCTCCTATTATCCAGAGTAATTACAAGCATTTCACAAACAATATATGTAGCTTCTACTTTCTTTCAAAGTAAATAAAACTTTTCTCTAAATGCATGTAGCCATAGTAGACTAGTTTAAACAATCAAGAAGAAAATCATTCAAAACTAATACAAACACGGGAAGAATATCCGCATGCATGTGATAAGCTTTCCAATTGACTGGCTGCAATCATAGCACTTCTAAACAATTACTAGCCCGGTATCGATCCTTCAATAAAGTCTCAATAATCACTATCTCACAAGTTAGAAAATATTTCTCTCAAAATAATAACAAACTCTCTCTAATTCTCAAATCTCTCACTCACTATAATAGTCAAAATAATGCAAAAACTTGCTCAAGGAATGTGTCCCAAACAAGTGAGCTAACTCCACTATTTATTCAACAATTTAGTAACTACTCAGACTACAATTTAGGTAGAGTTTTGAAAGAAACTAACATGCACAACAACACAGATACCACAACTAAAAGGTGGTGAACATGTAAGCACTTACTCAGCTAAAACAACTACAAATCGACCTTGTTGACCCACAACAATCAGGGACTAATTCAAATCTCCACATGATAGAATTTGGTTTGTATTTCATAATGGACATCTATAGGTATAAGGATTCAAAGGTGGTGCCAAAGCATCATTATTCACTCTCAAAGATGGCACAATTTCCTTCTTATCAGAAAAAGTCAATATTAGATATGTAACACCAAGCTTGCATCGAATAAGTCTTGGTATGAGTCGTTTCACATAATAAATTAGTTTGACAAAGTCGTTGAGTTGTATGCATGCCTTTACAGATGTTGGTATATGCACAAAAACATGGCAGTGAGAGTTTACTAAGTCCATGGGCTTTCCACAAAAGGTGTCAACTTATTCTTTCATCATATACCGACTTAGTGGTTGCTCATTGTTTGTAGATTACAAACTCTTCATACACAAACAATAAGAGTAATATGTGGCCATAAAATATAGTCACAAATGTTACCCATTCGACCTTTGATTTAGTAAATACATCATCCTTAAAGCTTGGTCAAATTTAATTGACTCCAAAGCATTTTGTCAATGATAATCAACCTCTATAGGCTACACCTTATCTACGTAGCCTAAACACTATATCTTGCATTGTCTTTAACAGAACAACGTGTGGTTCATTATGCTAACAAGGTTGTTCAATGTTTCATTCGACCTACATAGCATCTCATATACCTATAAATATATATATTGATAAATATACATATACTTATATACATGTATCACATATATGTGTATATGTGTACGTATATTTACACTTAATATATATACACCATGTCCATCTAGTAAGAGTACATTGGTATTCAAATGAATATGAACAAGCTAGCAATCACATTGTAATAATATATATTATATATCTATATATATATATGCATACACACTCCTTTATCAAGCATTACTGCTTATGTGTATATGTGTTTATATATATATATATATATATTATAGCAACATAAATGATCCATTCAATATCTTGAATGCATATATCATTGTTTATCATTACCCATCAAACAATATGCATGTACTCATACATACACATATACACTTATACATACATATACATGTATTTAATATGTTTACACACACACACACACACACACACACACACATATATACCAAGTTACCCTTTCTTATCCTATTCTCATCGATACACACATTCGTTAAGTGTGTATATATATTTACATATATATAATTGATCCCTCATGTGAGTATAATTGTAATTATTTCTACTTACACATACATGCATATGATTATGCTCTTACACACAAATCTATGTATGTATATACTTATATACATGCATACTTTTGATGTAGATATGTATCAACAAAAAGCTCAAATACACATAATATCATAATAACATTTATATACATATATGCATGTCTATACATATATCGTCACACTCGTATGGACATCCCATTATATCCATCGTGATATTATATGGAGCCTAATCAGACTCGAAGTTTAAATTTTCCCCTTTTATCGACATGGTTTCCCCCCCAAATTATTTCACGAGGGTTTGGGGGCAGTGGGAGTTATTTTTCTATTGGCCGACATAATAAACCCTTATTTTGTAATTGACACAAGTCTTGATAAAATTGCTAAGGGTTAGGGTTTCTGTTGATATTGTATTGTAGCATTTGCAAGGGTATTGAGTTGCAATGATTGCTAGTTGTAATCAGTTTGATTTGTTGGATAATAATAATTGGACTCTCTGTTGGTGGATGTAGCCCGAGTTTGGGTGAACCACGTTAAAATTGTCTCTCGATGTTATTATTTTTGTGTATTTTTCATTCCTTTATTTAATCTTTATCTACATTTAATTGATATTTTTTGCGTGCAATTCCTAACACATCGTACAGTATGCCGACATATGCATATACATGCATGTATGCATATATCCCAAATACTCAGTCAACCATACAATCAAGCATAGTAAGATAAGGAAGGAACCCACAAGCTCAAACAAATAACTTCACCCTATAATGCACTCAATAGTAAACAAGACAAGCTTACTAATGTAGACACATCAAACTAAGGATGACTTACCTACTTCCCGCATAATAACCCGACTCAATCAATCTATTGTGAGTGTGTGAATAAGCTCAAATAGGTTACGTTACTGGTTACCCAACCAAGATTTTCTCCTGAGTGATACTTACCCTTCGCTTGGAGGAATGAACATATACGTGCAGCCAACTATCACAAGCACATGGTAGTCAATTGTTCACAAAACATGCATTAAACATAATACATCTCCATAGTTAGAGTTTTAATTCAATAATCATCCATTTCACACATATGAATTTCTTCATATGACATTAAATGAAATAGCGTTCATTCATAATGCATTGATAAAGTACAAGCACATTTTATTCACCATCAAAATACAAATTATATTCACATTTACCCTATATAGTAATAGTAAATAGTAATTACACAATTAGGGTGTAACATTTGTATGATTCAATTGAGATTTCATGACCATATCTTTTGCATATTTCTTGTTTTCATCTCCTTTCCTTTCATTAGATGCATGCAAAAAATTAGAGGGGGCACATAATATCATAAATGTGATTTTGTGGTTATAATGGTGTTATCATAGACCTATATTGCTCACTCTTGATCATGATGGCTCCTTCACATCTTTGCACTTTTGGTTATGATGGTTTCTTTGTAGCTTGATATTTATCGCTTTCTTTTTTATGATTTCTCCTTCACAATCTTACATTATTCTTTTCGATATATGATGATTCCTTCATAGCCTTACACCATTCATTTGGTTATGATGACTCCTTCACAACTGTACACTTCATTCCTTTTCATGCTAAATTATCCACTTGTGATTCTTCGCCCATCTTTATAAATTTATAATACATTATTTATTAACATTGTTAAGTAGTTGCTTATGCTTATTTCACTTTTTTATTAGAAGATAATCACGAAATTTTATTCCTATAGGTTTGAATATGGAGTTATCATTACAAGGAGAACATGTAGTTCATCATCCAATCTATATCCTTTATATATGTGCTTAACATTTACTTTTGTGTTAGCTACTTGTTCACCTTGACATGCATGATTCATAAGAGATCACATGCAATCCAAAGTGGGGATAAAATGTAACGAGGGGAAGTGCATCCCTACCAGAGTGCTCAATTGTATATTTTTGTGCAAGAGTTGACAACTAGCTTGTGCCTTATATGATTCCAAGTTCTTATCCTTAGTGGTCTAGACCTAACCCTCAACTATGCTTTTTCTAGTCTAGCTCAAAAGTGCATTTGCAACTTTTAACCTGGTTCAAAACTACACTTTGTGGGATTGGCTCCTTTTTTTCTAAACCCACAATTAATTATGGGTCCTAACCAACTTGCCTCTAGCTAATTATTGCCTATTGGCTCAAGTTTGAAATATTAAAATTTGCATGCTAAAGTGTTACATAAAGAGAATAAAGACCTAATTTGGGGAGACAAGAGCCATGATCTAGCATTTCATGATCATCACAAAAAGTGCTTAGACTAATATAATATCAATATCTACATTCATATAGGCATATCTAGATGCTTGCATTCTACTTGGTGTGTGATTAGACTAATATAACATCAACATCTACAATCATATAGGCATATCTAGATGCTTGCATTCTACTTGGTGTGTCTATAAAAATATTACAGATTGTTGAATTGATCAAAGAGTATTCTAGATTACTAGAGACAAACACATTATTAAAGAAAACATGTAGTAGATTCAATGCCACAAGTCTACTTTAAAGATGCACGAAAAGTACAAGACTACAAATACAAAGATCAATATCATAAAATTCCACAATAGAAAACATATGATTTCATAATTTATTAAAATATGATTGATAAATGTCTAATTATTTATTATTTCAATGAACAATAAAACTTGATATATAATGAAATATACTTCATCATTTTAAAAACTAAATGCCTTATACATTTCTATTAATTCAACATTCATTTTATTACATATTCAAATATTATTTTTAATCTTAACTACTTTATCATTTCTATTAATTTAGCATTCATTTTATTGCATATTCAAATATCATCTCTAATCTCAACTACTTTATCTATGTTAATTATGTATATAATTAATTAACGTATATAAATAAATTTTAAAAACGTCTCTTCTATTTCTTTTCACAGTTAAACATCAACATTATTAAGTCCATATTCTTCCAATTTTTTCTCCATGTAATTAATATGACAAAGGCCCCTGACATAATGTGGAGATGGTGGAGGTTTATTTCTAGATTATTCTTAAGAAACTTCATAACCCATCAGCCATGAGGCAGGTAAGCTTTTTATATACATCCGTGTGGCTTTGGTTGATTGGTTGGTTAGATGGTGGGCAATCAATTTATTTATAGAAAAACAGAGTACAATTACCTCAATTTTAAGCCACTACCATAGCAACCCTATCCATCATTTTACCTACCAGTTATGATATTTTGGAGAGGGCTCTGTCAGATTGCTCAATCAGTACGACATCGTAATTATAAATATCCCAAGCATACCCACTACTGAAAGGTGGGCTGGATGCCCCCGAATTACATTATTGCAGTCAAAGTAACTGAAAACAGAGGAATGTGATTTACAACTGAAAAGCAATGTCTTGAAATAGGTTTATCTGCCCAGGTTAAGACTTACAGTTGAAATAAAAAGCTGCAAACAGGCTCATTGTCTAATACAATACAAGAGAGCAATGGACAGCTCTGAATCTCTGAAGAATAGGTACTGATTTTGTCATCTCCATTTTTTTGGATGGGGGGGTTTCATTATAATGTTTCTTGGCATTTAATCCCAGATAATTTGAATTTCAGATGGTGGAAGGAGGACACAGTGGGAGTGGTAACAGGGGCCAACAAGGGCGTTGGGTATGCAATTGTTCGTCAGTTGGCAGAGCATGGGATCCATGTGATTTTAACAGCAAGAGATGAAGAAAGAGGTAAGGCTGCAGCCAAGAGTCTCAATGATGAAGGGTTTCATAATGTTGTGTTCCATCAGCTGGATGTGCAGGATGAGAGGAGCATCCAGGCGTTTGCCAATTGGATGAAAGCGCAATATGGCAAACTGGATATCCTGGTATTCTATTATAGTCTTCTTTGCTGCACTATTTACTTATCTGAATCATATTTGTAATTCATTTTGCAGCAGACTCGTTTCTTTTCCATTACCCATCCTCTGAGTTCATATCCTTTTTACAGAACCCATCCCTTATGAACTTGAATGGTTCTTTCTGAAACTAGGGAAGGAACCAAAGGTTATCCATATTACTATTTGGATGTTTGAATAAGACTGTTTTTGAATTGTTGTGTGCGTTTTTACATCAACGTTTCAGATCAAATTTAGTGACTATCATCACTAAGAGGAATGTAAAGGAATAGGATGCAGAGATGGTCTGAAGAAAAAGGAGGGGAAAGGGAAAAACAAGGGGAGGGGAGATAGAAGGACTGGAAAACAAGGAACAAAATTTTTAAATAAGAAAACAAAAATTCGGAAATCAAATTTATGTTAATTGTAATAACCAAAATTAAATGTAATCTGGTATATTTCAACAAATTATTCCAGACTACATTTAGTTTTTGTTATTGTAATTAACATAAATTTAACTTCTAATTTTTTGTCTTCAGAGGCCTCGTTCCTTGTTTTCCATTCCTTCCTTCACCTGATTCTTCCTAGGACATGTTCCTTGTTTTCCGATCTTTCCTTCCCCCTATTTTTCTTAAGACCATGTCTGCAGTTTATTCCTTGGCTTTCATGGAATTCCAAAACAATCTTATTTCAACATGAACTATGGAAAACTAATACCAATTATTTGAAACTTTTTAAATAATTATAGAATTTGATTATATTTGTCTTTTGAGTTTACTTTAAGATTATTCTTTATATCTAAATCCTTTTTATTTACTCTTAATATTTTTAATTATGAAATTTTCAACAAACTTAAATCTATTTAATTTATTTTAATAATTTAACTATGAATATTTTGTTTCTGAAATTCAATTAACTTTCTTCAATTCTCTTAATTATTACATATTTTATATATTCAATCCTGCCTATTTCAATATTCTAATATAAATTTTCTTATAATCAAATTTATTTAATATGTTTTAATAATCCTTAATTATATATGTTTTAGAGGCAAGCTCTCATAGCTTACAGCGCTACTCCTACTTACTAATCTCTGTAGTTTTTTATGTTCTTTTGGCTTGCTATTACATCCTTGACCATAAAAAATTTGAACTCTTTAACTGTGGAATTTTCTTAGTACATATTATTCCTTTTTTCAGTCCACTTGGAATATCATGATATTATCATATTACTGATCAACCTTGAAAATACAGGTGAATAATGCTGCAATATCAGGGCTTAAAATAGATTATGACATTGTGAAGGCCAACAAAAGCAATCCTACCATGTTATTTGTAAGTATCTTTAGCTAACTTGGATTATATTCAAGGTTTCATTCAATTTGAAATCAACTTATTAACAGTTTAGCCTTGCTTACAAAAGACTTCCCCTGGAAGCAAAGTGGAAGGACTTTCTGAAACTTATGAAATGGCAAAGGAGTGCATTGACATTAACTACTATGGCACCAAAAGAATAGTGGAAACTCTTCTTCCTCTTTTGAAACTTGCTAGTGAAGGTGGTGGTCGAATTGTAAATGTATCTTCTCGTGCTGGGGTTTTAGAGGTAAGTCAATAAATTTTAAATTAAAAATTAAATTTTATTTAATTGATGATATAATAATATTTTTTTGGAAAGTTAAAAACAATAGAAATATTTTGCAGTAAGATTTGTTTTGAATTTAAAGAATTGATATTATATGGAATCTTATCTATATCATTTGTAACATTCATTTATTTATTTTCATTTGTCTGGCATTTGTTATAGTTCATTCCAAGTGAGACTCTTAGGCAGCAGTTGAGCAACCTCAATGATTTGACAGAGGACAAAATAGATTCATTCTTCCAAAATTATTTGAAGGATTTTCAACAAGGGCTATTGAAAAGCAATGGTTGGCCTGTTTCACATTCAGCCTACTTCATTTCTAAGGCTGCAGTTAATGCTTATACTCGTCTTCTTGCACTCCAACATCCTAATTTCTACGTGAATTGTGTTCATCCGGGATTCGTAAAAACTGATATGAACTTTAATGCAGGACGGCTATCAATTGATGAAGGAGCAAAAGGCCCTGTCATGCTAGCCCTTCTCCGTCCAGGCTCACCTTCCGGTCAATATTATCATCAAACAAAAATAGATAGCTTTGATATCTTATCTAAGATAGATGGTCTATAATTTGGAAATACCTATTACCTTTAGGTTTTGCTTAATGTTTTACTACTTACTACAACTCTTACTACTTTCTACAACTCTAAATTTGATTGTCTTTCCACTATTAATGAAATAGCTATATATTTAGGTACTTTGTTATAAATTTAGTAAAGTATAATCTGACCTCATGAAAAATGTATATTTATTTAGAAATTAGTGAAAAATATGAAATTTTTTAAAATTACTTTTAAGTATTATTTCCAAGCAAGTTATTTTTAATTTTTTTTTATTGAAGATTTTTATATAGTAAATTATGATTGGGAAGTTTTTTCCTTATTGTTGTAGAAGTTAACAAAAATATAATCACATCTTTAAATTAGTCTAGATATCTTTAAATCACTTAAGCTTTAGATTAGTCAAAAGTATCAAAGTTTTTTTTGCATATGTGACTCCCAATTTGCTGAGTATGTAGCTTCTAACCAATAATGAAGAGATTCAATGAATTTCATTGCAAATGTTTTACCCCTTTCATGAAAAATCAATGAACTAAAAGAAGCTTTTTTACCAAAGCATTTTTGAACTCCAAATTGACTACAAGCCATTGGACAGAAGAAGATCAACAATTATACTTTTTTTACCAAAATTTCACAATTTCCTACACATCCACTTACAAACAAAAAGAAACCTAAGCTCCTTCACTTCTTTGGTTGTGGCCTCTTATTAGCTTCACGCAGGTTTTTGTCATTGTGGATTTAATATAGGTGCTTTTCTATTGTGCCTTCTTTACATTTAATTCTCTATTTTATTTTTCATCACTTATACACTATGCTCATATTATTGCATATTCAACATGTAGTTGTGCATTGTTTCTTTCCAATGATATGTTTGGAGGCTTTGGGTAGCTATTAACATTCATATTGATTTTGTATTCGTGTGTAAGATTTAAGCATATGGAATGTCATTATTTTTCACATTATCATATGTAAATGGTTATCAAATTTAAAGGGTTTTAATTTACACTATCGTAACATGAGACTTCTTGAATTGAAAATAGATTAGTCACAAAGGAGGCCAATAACATAGTGGTAGAGCATCCAAACAAAAAATATGAGGTCCTAGGTTCAACTCCTAGCTAGCCCATGAAAAGTTTAACATGGTATCAAAGACTAGGTCAACATAAACCAAACTCAAGGGGGGTTTGGAAAATGAGTCACACCTAAACCAAAGACGGGCTGATTACAAAGAGGGGTGGTAGCTCAATAATAGAACACTCCAACAACAAATGAGAAATCCTAAATTTGACTCTAACTGATCTATAAAAAATTCTAATATCTTTATTTATTTATTTTATTTTTGAAATCAAAGAGGGATTTTTCTTGTATGGCACTATGGATGGTGTTTGCAACTGCCACATTGGACATAAATTCCATTTTCTATCATTGCATGATGGTCATACAAAGCCCCTTCCAAAAATCCACGTTGAGCACAATAGGATGGATATGATTGAAAGCCCTTAACGGTTTCTAGGGCCTTTTTGATTAGCGGAATAGAAAGGAGAAAAAGAAGTATGAACAATGGCATAAGAACTGCAGCGATTGAGCCTATTTAGAAATCCAGGAAAATACATTTGTTGGGCATTTCATATGGTGTGATTGATGGTTGCAGCCAAAATAAATTATAGCATGCCAAAACTTTCACAGAGCAACAAGAAAAAATAATTTAAAAAACTCAGCTTTTTTTCTTTCTTCAACCCTCTTCTGTGTTCTGATATCAAATGAAGGAATTTTAGAGCATCATATAAGTAATTGATCTGTAGATCATTTATCAACAACAAAATAATATAAAATTGTTATTGATAGATGATCCGCAAGATATTATTTTTTAACATCAAGGAGGGTAAATTTTTTATTAAATCAAAGAAACGCTACAAAGCAAGGGCATTAAAAGGCCCTATCAAGTTCAACCAAGTGATCCAATTATTGAGACAAATCTGGGGGTAATTGGCCCCAATCCACCAAATTCCAATCATGAATATGATTCGACGCCCATTTAGCCAAGCAATCAACCACCCCATTCCATTCTCGATGAATATGAGTGAAAGTAATATACTCTAGAGAAGCAGAGAGGGTGAGAATTTGTTGCACAATCAAAGCCAGTTGCCAGCTCACATCATCCACACACCGCCTTTTCAGTAAGTTCACCACAACCTGTGTCAGACTCACAGATGATCCTTCGCCAACCCAGTTGACTGCCCTGCTCCACAGCCAATAAAATTGCCTGAGCCTCCATAAGATTATTAGTATGAAGGCCCTTATACATAGAAAAGATAAACTGAACCTCCCCATAGCTATCCCTGCCAACACCCCCAATCCCAGCATGACCCGGGTTTCCGTGAGAAGAGCCATCAGAATTGATTTTTAGGACTCCATGAGGAGGGGTCCATCTCCCCTCCCTATTCACCTTCGGGGTAGGATGTCTACATCTATTACGCATGAGCTGTCATTGCAGAGGAGAAAGATGGAGACGATTACAACAATCAACGTCACGAGGATCCACCGACACAGTCATATCACACTTAGCCGCAATTGTTTCCCCTAGAGAATGTAGAATTTTCCATCATAGATGAGGGGCCTTCAGCGGTGAATCCTGAAAAATCCGCCTATTCCTTTCCAACCACAAGTTCTAGATAATAAAGGAGGGCCCAAGAGCCCAAGCAACCTAAAGAAAGGTGTTAGAAAAAGGGGCCTTGCCCCACCGTTCCCCAAACTCCGCCAAAGAGGAAGCATGCCATCAACCCGTATTCCACACCCCCCACCAGAAATGCCAAATCTCCCTAGCATAGGAACAATGGAAGAAGAGATGGGAGACACTCTCTTCACCACCATGACATAAAAGACACATAGAGGGGCCATGAAAACCCCGCTTACATAAATTATCCCAAGTAAGACACCGGTTCTGATCCACTAACCACATGAAGAAGTTGCATTTGGGCCAATATAGCTTATGCCAAACTTGCTTCCACCAAGGGACCTCAATGTCTTCAAACAACTGTCTACCTAACTGCTTATAACCAGTCGCCACAAAGTACTTTCCAGACAAATCAAAACCATCCCAAGCCAAGACATCAGGGCCCCTCAGAGAATTACAAGCATGGGAAGCCAAAAGCTCGAACAACTCCCGCCTATCGCCCTCAAACCCTCCAGGTGGCCACTCAGAAGGGTGCTTCCAACGAAAACTTATAGCCAAGCCACCATGTTGCGCCACCTTATAATGCTCCACAGTATCCCAGCCAGTCGCAACAAAAACATCACAAAGGGACTAGAGGTGAGGACAAGAAGATAGAATAGAAGGGTGACCATCCCAAGAATCAGACCAAAAAAGAGCCTGTGACCCTGAATGACAGATCCAAAAGAGCGCACTCTTAATCAACTGCTCCCCCACTTTCAATGTATGCCAAATCATAGAACCACTCCCTTCCAGAGCATAGCGAGGAACCTCAAAAGAAGTAACACCCCGAAGATATTTATGGTTGAGAATATGAGCCCATAACTGATGTTGATTGGTACACCATTGCCAGTACAGCTTGGCAGCAAGAGCTTTCCCATTCAAAATAGTCGAGCGTAAACCAAGCCCCCCTTCCTACTTCGGTCTACACACAGATTCCCACTTAACAAGGCTCCACTTGGAGGACAGAAAATTACCACTCCAAAGAAATTGATGAGAAAGAGCATCAAATTCCTTAAGGAAATACATAGGAGCCACTTGAACAAAGCACCTATAGGTCGGGAGGGCCTAGATGACAGACTTGAGAAGAGTCACCCTAATAGCAGTAGACAACCAACGATGAGTCCAATGAGTAACCTTCCTTCGAAGCTTATCGAGCAACAACTTCCAAGAGGACTTGGGGTGACGGCCAACAGCAAGAGGAATACCCAAGTAGACAAAGGGAAGAGACCCAATTTCAAAACGCAAAATAGCAACAATCCATTGTTGGATGGCATGAGGAGTATTAAAGAAGAATATGGAGGACTTTTTCTCATTGACTTTCTGGCCTGAAGCCGCAAGATAGTCATCCAAAGCTTTCTTGAAGGACTCAGCCTCCCTAATACGAGCTAGACCCATAAGAGAGGTGTCATCCACAAATTGAAGATGAGAAAGCGTTGGCAAGCCCCTTCCCCACTGCCACCCGTGAATCAAACCACGAGAAACCTGGGATTTAAGAAGCCGACCAAGCCCCTCCACCATAATAATAAACAAATAAGGTGAGAGCGGATCTCCCTGACAAAGGCCCCTAGTAGCCCCAAAAAGCTCTGAAGGTTCCCCATTCACAATAACCGAAAAGGAGGAAGAGGTCACACAACTCAAAACCCAGCTCACCCATTCAGGGGAAAAACCAAAGGCCAATAGAATATTCTGAAGAAACCTCCATTTTACTCTGTCATAAGCTTTGGCCATATCCAACTTGATAAACATAGACCTATCCTGAGAGGTAGCCATGGAATGAATGGCTTCAGATGCAACCACCACCCCATCCAGAATTTGATGACCAGCCACAAAGTCACCTTGCTTCTCAGAAATGATCACTGACAGACAAGATTTGAGCCTCTCAACAATCAACTTTGTAATAATATTGTACACCACATTACAGAGCGCAATAGGTCTAAAGAATTCAAGCCTATCAGCCCCTTCCTTCTTAGGAATGAGAATAAGAAAAGTAGCATTCATTGCGCAAAGCATTTGCTTACTATGAAGAGACTCCCGAACCACTTCCAACAAATCAAGCTTCACAGTATCCCAAAACTCTTGAAAAAACTCAATTGGGAAACCATCCGGACCAAGGGCTTTCCCCTTATTCATCCCAAACACCACCTCTTCCACTTCCGACAAAGTCACTGGGCGAATAAGATTATCATTCAACTCATGAGAGATTAAAGAGGGAATGCAAGCCAGAACCCTATTCTCTGCAGCCTCCGCAGGGAGTGAATCCTCTATGAACAGATTAGAGTAGAACTGGTGAGCCTCTCCAGACAAAGCCTATTGTGAAGAAATGGAAAGACCCTCAGAGTTAACAAGAGAAGGAATAAAACACTTATTTCAATGAGCTTGCACCGAATGATGGAAAAAATAAGTATTCTTGTCACCCTCTTGAAGCCAATCAATTCTAGCCTTTTGTTTCCAAAAAATCTCTTCGCGAAGCTCCCATTCCTCCACCAATTTTAGAGCTTGGGCCTCAGCATGCCCAAGGGCTTCCAAGAAACCCAAATCCTGAATCTGGCAAGTAATAACAACAAGGCGATCCTGCGCCTCTCTTTTCCTAGCCCGAAAATTACCAAAACATAACCTATTCCATCGCTTAAGGTGATACTTGACATATTGCAGCTTCTTAACCAGAGAATACATGGTAGTACCATACATAGGGGCACCATCCTGCTACCACTTAGCAATAAGATCTCCCAAGGAGGGGTCACGGAGCCACATAAGCTGGAATTTGAAAGGAGGATTCTTTGGACTTGGGAAGGCAAAAGTCGAAAGCTTTATTGGCCAATGATCAGAGCCACACCAATCAAGAATCTCAGAGGAAATAACCAAACTACCTCTAACCCAAGAGCAAGAGACAAGGAAACGATCAAGCCGCTGGGAGATCGCTTCAAGCCCACTTCGTCTATTATTCCAAGTGAAAGTTTCGTTAGAAGGTTTAACATCCACCAAATCAAGAGAGTTCACATTAGTCCGAAACAGATCTAAAGCAGGACCAAGCCTAGGTAACCCTCCACTTTTCTCCTCCAAGCTCAACACCGCATTAAAATCACCAGGTAAGATCCAAGGCAAAAAGGGTGCAGAAGACCTAACATACTTGATATGATCCCAAAGCTGGGTTTTACCCTGAATGTCAATCGGAGCATAAACATTACTAACTAAAATAGTCTCCCCAGATTCCAAAACCAAAGCCACCATAGAAATAGCAAACTGGCTTGAGATCCACCAGTGAGGAACAACCTTACGAGGATCCTAGAAAAGAGCCAGACCCCCAGAGGTTCCCCTAGACCCAATACACTGGCATTGGCCTGTAAACCAAATATGAGGGGCTTGTTGAAGCATGAGGTCCACTCGAAGCTTAGTTTCCTGAACACAGAAGATATCAGGAGAATGCACCACAGTCAAATCTTGAATATCCTTTTGACGGGGGGTGCTATTCAACCCCCTTGCATTCCATGAGAGAATAATCACGAGGAAGGTTGAGATAAGTGGGCCTTCAGGGTCTTAACAGAACCAGATTCCACCAACAGATCTCCAGTAAATTTAAGCTTGTTTGCATCCTTCTTACGACCAACTTTCAAAGAATTATCAAAATGCCCCTTCTTGAGAGGGCGTTGTAGAATCCCCAAAGCAGGAGACGCTCCCCTACCGTTACCTAAGGAGAACACTGCCTTAGCTAAATCTGCTAAAACAATATCATCCTGCCCATCCGCAGAGGCCCCAGGAGGCTCATAAATCCTATGCTCTAATACCAGAGAGATATTCTGAACAACAATTGCCTGCTCCAGCCCTGTATCCAACCCAACATCCATACCCGTGGCCCTAGAAGAAATCTCAACAGGAATCCCTTCCTCTAAATTCTGATTGTCCAGGACCTCAAACCAATTGAAACTCTCGTCACTATGTTTGTCCTTATGGGCCTGCTTCTGACCCCTCCCTTTAATTCTCTGCTTAACGGGAATAAAGCCATCCTTATCTGACCCCCCCTCAGCCACAGATGCCTTGCCTTTATCCCCTTTATCCATCAAAGGCCCAAAAGACAACGAAGAGGAAGCCCCAGCCGCTTTGGGTGCTCGAGGACACTGGCGCTGAAGGTGTCTGTACTCGTGACAAAAGTGGCAACGAAAAGGAAGGGACTCATAGTCCAGTGGTTGAATCCACGAGGCAGAGCCAATACAAATCTCTAAAGAATCTGGCAAAGGGTTATTTAAATCAATTTCAATACAGATGCCAGCATAAGAGAATACCTTTTTATCCAAAGTATTATGGGCGATGGCAGCTGGCTTCCCCAACAAAGCAACAATCCGATGCAAAATATCCTCCCTCCAAAACTCCAATGGCAGCCATGGAAGGCGAACCCAGATAGGAACTCATGTAGGAAGATCCTCTGCCGCATTAAAACCTCCATGCTAGGGCTTAATGAACAAGCCCACATGATTGTAGAAATACGACCCTCCCTCAAAAACACGATTGCGATCCGAGATGCAATAGAAATCAACCATAAAATAGCCATTCCCAGCCACCAACAGCTTGAAATCACCCTCAACCTGCCAGGTGCAGCGGATCCAAGACTCTAACGTCGAGAGAGGAACATGAATACCCAAAAACTTACAAATCAGAACATGTTGACTCCAATAAGCAATGTCCTCCTGAACCAATTAAGGAGAAATAACTAGAACAGGGCGATCATGGCTCCGCGGCAAGCACCCCTTCACTTTCTTGAGCTTAGAGCTCTCTCCCACAAAAGACGAATCCATCTTTTGTGCATGCATGGCTGACGAAAATGGCTGAGAAGGCTTTGGCCCAACAAGCACTAGGCTTTTGGTAGCCCCAACCATACCCCACCCCCGAGCACCAACCCCAACACCTGCAGACCCACACCGCTTCCACCACCCACACCTCCCACACCCACACCCACACCCCACACGCAACACACCCTCCTTCCCCCCGCACCAGCTCCACCCCAACGCACAACACGGGAACCACAAGACCCAGCCTGTTACAGGCCGCAGGCAATGAAAGGCTGGTTCACGTGGTCAAGACCTACGCACTAGCTGCTCCATCATCCGCAAGATATTATTATTTTATACATTCTTTTTTCAATTTAATGAATAGAGATTTTGGATAGCCTTTTATAATTCTACAATATTTAGTTACTGATAGATGATCTGAAAATCAGCATTATTTCCTACATTCTATCTTCAATTTAATGAACAATTTTTTTGAAAAGTCTTCAACAATTTTACATTGTTTTGTTGTTAATAGATCATCAATAGATGATTTGCGTCATCATTATTTCTTTTGTGTTTTAAGATTCCTTCAAATCCGTATCAAAGTGTTAATTAAATAAATTATTATATATATATAACTATTAATTTGAAAGGAAAAACATCATAATCTACCAAATAATCTAAGATAAATAAAGTAAATGAGAAATGATTATTAAATAATTTAGAATTATATACTTGAGATGGTATTAGATATCGTTTTTAAAACAGTAAGGGATAAATGTTTTATTTTTTAATGCAATAATAAGCATTTTATTGAAGATTAAGTTTAGATGGTCCAAATCAATCTTTTGTTTTATTTTTTAATGCAATAATAAGCATTTTATTGAAGATTAAGTTTAGATGGTCCAAATCAATCTTCTATAATCATATATAAAATCCCGTGAGCACATTAGATAGCCCAATGAAGACTTGAACCTTGGTGGCTACAACAACAACGCCATCACTTAACCATCACACCATGGGATGAACCCATGTATTATGATATATTTTTAGATGTAAATTATATTTGTATTTTTATTGATCAATTATATTTGTTATGATCTAAAAGTTGGAATAAAAGATCTTGATTTATTCCTTGATTTTTTATGAATTTAACATCTTTTTATTAGTGTTGTTTTTATTTTATTTTATTTGTTGTTGGAGGGTTTGATCTTACACTCTATAAGACTTGGTCTTTGGTGGGTTCATTCAAAACCATTCAACCTCACCAATAGACCAAATATTCATTGACATGTTTTTATTTGACATCATTGATTTTTTATACATAAAAATTAGTGACACCATGGTTAGTAATTAGTGAATTAATCACTAGTACTCTTATGAGTAAATTGAGTGATTTTAGTAATTTACTCTATTACATTTGTAATAAATATTTAATTAGTTTAACTAATCTTTAATTTGCTAAATTGAAGATTAACTTAGTATTTTATAAATTAATCTAGTTAAACTAATTGGCAGGTTAGTAATTACATATTTGATTTAGTAAATTAGTTTTTGATTAAGGAAAAAATAGGTTTTGAAGGGGACCCAAAACCCCATTACATCAGAGAAAAGAAAGATAAAACATGAAAGAGATCAAAACAAAAATAGAACGATGCCAACAAAGATGAGAGCAAAAAACCAGCCTAGAGGCAGTACAACGAAAAACCAATAGAAACCCAGCGAAAGTCCAGCCACTAGGCCAGATTCCTCAGGATATTTGCAACCTCGTGCTCCAGATCGTTCATATTTATTGCCGCTTTCTTAATTTCCTAAATGTCCACAGGGGTCTTATCAACCTTCCTCTTCATATTGGCTCTGGTTCTTTTGCTCGTCCCAACACCCTCCACCTAGCTTTGATCTTTCTCATCTTCCACATCCACTACAGTCCTTACCTGATAAGCATTTTCTTGATTCTCAACCATCAAATTCATGGTGCTCGCAGTGGATTTTAAGATCTTGTGACTCATTTCCAAAACCTTCTGAATGGACTCTTTAACATTCTTAAACTTTTTCTCAACTGCTAATAACTTACCATCATGGTTACTCTTGAATTGTTGTAAATCCTCCATAGTTTTTTTTAAGGAAATCTACCATATATCTTTTCTCTTCCTCAGTCCACAAGTCGCTGGTCTTATCTTTGTCTTTTTTAGTTTCATCCATCATATCATTCTTTTCTAGTTTACTACTAAAATCCCTTTGATTCAACTTAATCTCCTTAATCTTAAAGAAAACCCATCTAATCAACCTGAAGAAATCCACGGACCCGTTGCAGGCAATAGCCAAGATATCCGCAGGAAACTCATGCTCAACCTTAAAGTAATGATCATCCTCCTTGAGGTCACTGGGATACCTAGGCTTGTCCTCCCTATCAGTTGCAGGGTAGCTGGAGTACTCCAACAAAGGGGTCGTCTGAGTCTCATCCTGATTGGTTTCATAGGAGGTGTTAGAACCAGAATTTTCCATGAAAATCCTAAGGTCTTTACCCATCTGAACCCATATATTTCACTATCTTTTTCATTAAAAAACATTCTTTTTTCCATTCATAATGCTAAAGTGCCTTATACCCCATTTTGTTGCCTTAGTAATCACTTTTCATAGCCAACACTGTTTACCGCTATACCGTGGCCCCTTGCAGGGTGGCTCGCGGTATCACGGTTAAGTGCAGTCATGTAACCATTACTGCCACATTGTGGACAGTCAGAGAGAAGACCACAGTGGTGGGGTAAGTAGTGAAGCAGCGGAGGGTAGCGGTCAAAGTACGGTTACTGCAGCACCACGAACAGTCAGAGAGAGGACCGCAGTAATGCGGTGAGCAACAAGGCGACAGTTAGAGAGGTGTTACCGCGGTACTACTAGCAGTCAAGTTGCAGACCGTGGTGGCGTGGTGGATGAAGATAATGGTGGAGGTAGCAGTCAAGGCAGTCGCTGTGGTACCGTGGTACCGCCAGAGGTAAAAATGAAGCCCGCAGTGAAGCAGTAAGGGAAGAGAAGGCTGTGGAAAAGTCAAACACCGCCACACCACGGGAGGACATAAAGTTGACCGTGGTAGGGCGGTAAACGTAAGGTAGCTTCGTTGTAATATAGAGAAGTGAAATATTAAAGAGCGAGCAAAATGCTAAAATGTTAAAATAAAACAAAATGCAGGATTATGGTAAAAATATTTAATTTGTCGGAAAGGCAACTAATTAAATATTTTATTTTCGCTAAAGATTGTCAACCAGTTGCACTGAATAAATGAAGGGTCACGACCCTTGGTATGAATTGTATAAATATATGAAAAGATCAGTTAGAAGAGGTCATTCATAGTAGTAGGTAGATTTTTTCAGAAAATGAAGACTGGGAATGTAAACAATGACAAACTTTCTTGAAGTAGAATCAATGGAGATAATATATTTTAACTGGTGAAGTTCTTTCTTGGTGTTCAGTTGTTGTGTCGTATCAATTCATATTCTTTATTTGGTTGTCTCCAACTTGAGGTACTTTAATCATTTAAATCAGCATATCAAGTATATCTCTGATTTGTCAAAATGTATTCCCATTTTGTGTGATTTAATTAATTGGTGTCTGCAAGTCAGAATTAAATTCTTTTAACAAGTCACAATGATTTAAGGATTTGTTTTGGATGGTTAAAGATGAACCAAGTTAAGAAACATTCCAGCACAATTTATGCAAGTCATAAATTCAGTAAAGTTTTATGCCAGTCATAGAATTTTTAAAGTGCCTAACAACTAGAGTTAAGCCAAAGAGAGAAACACATAATTCTTAAGTTTGACTCCATTGCCCATGTGGATAGAAGGCATTGATCTATCACAACCCAGATGATAAAATTCATTAAAAATAATATATTCAAAATCCTTTCTTTTGTGCAGTAGGAGTAGGTGTAGTGATTTTATCTATCCACTTCCATTTTCCATTGTGGATAGATTGCTCAAGCAAGGAAACATATTTCAAATCTGCATCATTCACATAGGTGCACCCGGCTAGGTTTAGTAGAACCTAAAGAGTAGAAGGTTCAATTATATTAATTGGCCTTGTACATTGGCCA
The DNA here is from genome assembly GCA_007115665.2 of Sequoiadendron giganteum. Taxonomy (NCBI): domain Eukaryota; kingdom Viridiplantae; phylum Streptophyta; class Pinopsida; order Cupressales; family Cupressaceae; genus Sequoiadendron; species Sequoiadendron giganteum. Next base: position 256,871,868 of record CM021101.1, read on the forward strand.
AAAATGTTGTGAGAGCTTGGCAAACTCTCGTGGTTAAAACCTACATTTTTGAAACACGACTGGAGGGGTCCTCCACAACCTTCCTCTTGCCCTTCTCCAAAGGAGAGACATTGGCTTTACCTTTCACCTTCAGATTAGTAGTCTTAGAACCCAGGAAAATGACTTTAGCTTTACCTGTGGAAATCATGGCACTTGGTTTAGGAAGGGCACGAGCCTTGGACTTAATTTTGTTACTACCCTTCCTTACCAACTTTGAGGGACGATCTTCCTCATCCTCTATATCAGTCTCCCATTCATCCTTATCTGTGTAGTTGGCACCCAATTCATCCTTAGCAGAGGAAGAATGGGGAGAAGTGGTCTGGTGGGAAAGAGTCGGCATAGCTTTGAAATTTTCAAAAATAAGAACAAGAAAATCCTCATGAAGAATGGGGTATCTAACTGGATTCGAATTATGGTCCTGAAGAGTAACATTCAATGAAGTAGAAAGATAGAAAGGGAGAGAAACCCTAACCTTATGCTGAAAGTGATTCAGGAGCACAAAATGGTAGTAAAAAACCCTTGTATATCTACCATCCAACGTAATGTACTCCTTAATTTCCTTCAACACCTTTTTCGTGGAGTCATAACTACTTTTAGTAGCTTTGCGCAGGTCCTCCTTCTCCTTATCAGTCTTCAGAAATTTTCTCACAGCTTGGTTAGAAAGCTTCCTATCCCTATAGAACTTAATACCTTCCATGGGAAGCCCAGTGACATTGGCAATTAACTGTTCATCAATAGCCACCTTTCTCCCAAATAAATTAACCTTGCCATTGTTTCATTCTTTAGCAAAAATCTTGGTGATCTTCTGGTCCCAACCATGGAGTTTTTCAGTGTACCAAGTAATCCCACCCTTCTCCAGCACCTTCCAAACCTTAGCGTTACTCTTCAGGTCCTCACAATCCGTCAGTTCCACCCAGCGACACTCACCTCCCATGTTGACAATGTTGCAACCATACTGTGAAGACTCCAAAAAGCCAAAATGCCCAGAAAGCATGCGAAGCACAAAAAATCAAAGTGGCAGATGATATTAAGGTACTCTAGCCCACGATGAAAAATAATGAGACAACAATTATGAGACTGCATGAGAAGACATCCCACACCCTTAATCATTAATTGATAGGGGAAATTGAACCTTTTTCATGGGTTCTATCATACATTAATAAGGTAGTGACATCAACATCCAATCAGTCACTCCTCTACCACATCATTTTACCCTTAGCATTAACCCCCTTATTTGCAAAGAAGTCTGCCACTGTGTTTATTTCCCTATAAGCATGGGAAATGATTTTTTTTTCAAAGGAGCTAATAATCCCCTTAGAGAGGTTGATCCAATTCTCTATAGTCCAAGAAGGCTTTTGGAGGCCTTTAATACATTGAATAATATTGTTCGAATCCCCTTCAAGCCACACATTTTTTAAATTCATTTGGCGAGCAAGATTTAAGGCTTGGAAGGCCCCTATGGCTTCAACAAGGTGGTTGGTCTGGGTACCCAAGGGGAGTGCCACTTCTAAAATAAAATTTCCATTCTCATCCCTTATCACTCCCCCACACCCAGCAGGCCCAGGATTGCCCTTGGCCACCCCATCAAAGTTAATTTTCACCCAACCAGAAGGAGGGAGGTTCCAATGGATACCATCTCTAGGACCCTTAGTAGGTCTAAGAGAATAAGATATATCAACATTAATCATCCAAGCTTCAGCAACTTTGAGCTCATAATCTTGGCATCTGACCTTATCTTTAGCCTTAGAGTTACAATTAAGCAAATTTATGTTCTCTCTCACAACCCTGATGATTTTACCAAAGACAACATCCTTCGAGAGAGCTGAAATCTGAAAGATTCTATTGTTACACTCTTTCCATATACCCCATGCAAGGTGTGGAAAAATATATCTCCAGAGCAGTTTAATCACCTGATTGTTTGAAGGAGCCTTCCATTGACAGTAGAAATCCCAGATTGGGCCAATAAAAACCCAGCTAAGGTTCCACAACTGCAAGATCTTGCACCAAATGTTATAGACAAAAGGACAGAGGAGAAAAAGATGTGAAACAATCTCAGCATCCTCACAACAAAGGCAACATTTGTTAGGAAAAGAGAAACCATGCTTACAAAGATTATCATTAGTCATAATTTTTTTCTGGAGAAGGATCTATACAAAAATATTGATTTTGGGTATAAGATTGTGCACCCAGGCCTTCACCCAAATGGGAGGAGGGGAAGTATGATGACAGGAGACCACCACTGAAGAAACAGAGAAGATCCCAGAAGAATACAAATTCCAAACCAATGAGTCCCCTTGGCCTCTTGAATTTAGCACAACGGAGTTGAGAAGGAACTGCAGAGGAGATAGGTCTGGATGGATAGAAGAGATGCAGACCCACTGATCATTCCTCCAATAGTGTCTACACAGGTGCCAAATCTGGCTTTGCACGCCTCCATATGATTCCTAAAAGCAGGTATATTACAAAGAGGTTCATTCCCAATCCACTTGTCTTCCCAAAACATGATTTATTTACCATCTCCAAGCTTCCAAGTCGCACCTTTCCTAGCAATATCCCTAGCCATGATAACATTATTCTAAAGAGTAGAGCCAGAAGGAAGAGTCTAAGAGTTGATAAAATCTTTGAGAGAAGCAACACCATATAAATATTTGCTATGCCAAATAGCATTCCATTCACGGGCTTCAGAAAAGGTTCTCCAAACCTGCTTCGCCAAGAGGGCTTTATTAAACACTCTCAGGCTTCTCAGCCCAAGACCCCCATACTTTTTGGGTTTGCACACATTCTCCTATGCAACTAATGGAACCCTTTTCTTTTCCTCAACTCTCGAGCAAAGAAAGCGTTTCTGAATCTTTTCAATAATTTTGGCAAATTTGGAGGGGATCTTGAATAGATTTAGAGGATAGACCGACAAGTTCTATAGAGAGGACTTAAGCAACATTACTTTTTTTCTGCTTGACTAAGAAGGGCCCCTTTCCAACCAGCCAACTTCTGATTAAATCGATCCACAAGAGAAATCCAAAAGGATTTAGGTGGTTTGGTCCCCAAAGGGAGCCCTAAGTAAGTGGAAGGAAGAGAGTTAATCGCACAACCAATGATATCAACAATCTTCCTTTGCCTAGGTTCAAGAGATAGTAAATTAGTTAATTTTAGTAATTTTTTTTTTTAATTATTAATAAATAGTTTTTTTTTTGAGCAAAAAGTGGCAAGCCACTTATAATATTATATTAAATAAATATGTAATTACAAAAACTGGTTTAAGCGGGCATACTAGAAGGAAAGAACTAGTAAGAAAACCTCTAGTTATAGCCCGAAATAAAACTACAAGTTTGCTCAATTTTGTACAATTATGAAGATTTTAGAGCATGCTAATAACACAAAATTTAGCTTTGAGAGCCCAAAATACCATCCCCGACCTTGTACTAACCTACTATTTCAAAAAAGAAGACCCATCCAATGTGGGTGTAACCCACTGATTACAAAATTTAAACCCCAACAAAATTTGAAACCCACTAAATACATTTTCATCTTTTCAAAGCTACCCATTTACCGAATTTTCACCCTTCCCTTCTAATCCCTCTGCCAATTGGAGACCCTGCTCAAAAATTCTACCGCTTCAACTAGGAGCTCTGAGTGAAGTGGAGTGTGATATTTTTCATGAAGCAACCACCATAGAAGGATTCACCTGAGTTTTGTCAAATGACCGATTTGGAACATTTTGAGTGTGATTTTGTCCTCGAACTGGCGGGTTGACATGGAGCTAAAGGTCTAGCCGAACACCATTGTTTGGAGGAGGTGGGATGAATGCATGGAGATAGGCTAGGGCATAGTACTTTTCTTTGATTTCCAATTCCATCACATAACAAGTATGCCTTTGGTGTTTCCTCAAGGCACGCAACAAAATATTGTCATTATTAAATTATAAAGCTAGTCTAATAGCATCAAACAACTCTTCAAAACATTGTCTTTTTTGCACAGAAAACCTAAAAAATAGACCTCCAATAAACCCTTCTCCGAAAAAGAAATTGTAGTTTTGAACCGCACGGAGAATTGCATTATCCAAAATAAATTGAACTTTGATATATTTCCTACCCAATTCCTCCAATTTGACCAAAGATTGTATTAGATCAAGTGAATTTGAAAGAAATATGGAAATCACCTGCGAAGCAAAAATGATGTGACGTGCCCACGGACTGGTGATTTTGAGGCCCAAAATGATGCAAATGCCATTTTCAATTCTCGCATTATCAATGTTAAACATTGTTCGGAGAGCATCACGAGTGAGATAATCTTCCATCAGTTTCTCCCATGGTCTAATAGGTAGTGAAAACCTCATGTTCCAGGGACGAAAATCCATTGAGCTTGAGTTTTGGGTGGCGAAGAGCCAACTCTTAAAACAATCTCTTCTAAAGCCTTACATTTCCTTCTTGCTATGCTTTAAACTGTGCAAATGACTTCCGTCGAAAGCCTTTTTAATACAAAAATCTGTCTGAGTGGAGTGCATATTCATAATGAGGAAAGATGCAGAAGACTGGTCATTTGACACCTTTGAGTACCTCACTAATTCCGACTCATGCTAGGAAAATTCCCAAATGCAAAATGGTTGATATCGCACTAGAAAACATCATTTCTAGGTACATTAAAAATATAAAATAATCTTGGCAACTAAATTGAAAAGATAGATGCAACTTGTTGTGGAACAAATGGATATTATCGGACATGATCACCTCATCAAGTAATGAGAGCAATTCTTAATAGCTGATGTGAATTGTCCTTTAAGCTACTGCATATAACTAAGAGGCTTAACGGATTATTATTACCTCGAAAAGACCTCAAGTCACATGTCAAAATTCCAACACAGAGATGCGTTGGCAAATGATCTCCATAGTGGCATTGCTTCATAACTTTGACGGAAATGATAATTGCCTTGGAATACAAGATTACCTCTTTGCATCTTGTTGAAAAAGTTCAAATAACCGAGGGATTGCTTTTAGCTGGTTAATATCCAACAAGATTTTTATCTCCCTATTATCGCTTCCTAGATTAGCAAGATAATCTGCTAATCTATTACCTTCCTTCTATGTGTGGGTAATTATGGAGGCATTGAAGTCATATATCAATGCCCATGCTTTCTTTAAAATGTAACTTAAATTCTAGTTTTGAATCTGTCTTGTTCGGCATGCATTTATAACTATCAAAGAGTCACCTTCTATATGAATGTTTGTAATCCCCAAATTTGAAGCCAATTCTAGACCTAATAGTAAAGCTTGAGCCTTTGCACTATTATTCATTCCATGAACTAATTGGATTGAAGATGCAACGATGATATTGCTAGACGAGTTTCTAATACAAAGTCTTGCCCCTGACTTACCTGATTCACTTTTGAATGCCCCATCAAAATTCAATTTGACGAACCCCTCTTGTGGAGGGATCCAAACAATTGAGTTCCTGTCTAGTTTATTGGTGCTATTGTTTAGTATGCTACCATCAAATGGCAATTTAATACCTTTCCAATTCTTCAAAATGGAACTATCCCAATTTGTAAACAAAGAGTTTATGAGTTTTTCTTTTATACACAAGTGCTTACCCCTTCTGAAACTTCTTTTTCAATTTTGATTATTGTCAACTCAAATGTAGCTTTAGTTTTCCTAAATATTCTCACGTTCCTTTCCCACTAAATGTTCCATATCACAATTACTGGGACCATGAACCAAATACAAGCAAATAATGAAGATTGGTAAAGAAGAGGCCAACTCTGGAAGAGATCCCAAATTGTGTTTGGAAGAGGGAAATGAAGATCTAGTTTGTTTTTGATGAAAACCCAACACTAGTTGGCAAAGTTACATTGGATAAGAAAATGATCGGTTGTTTCAAATTCTTGCTCACATAATGGACACTTGAAGGGATTAACAATTTTGAGCTTAGAAAGTCAATCACTTGTAAGGATTCTTTTCTGGATCGCAAGCCATGCAAAGTTACCTGCTTTAGGTAAGACTTTGTTATTCCAACAGAAAGTAAATGCATGTTGGGGCTGAGAGGAGTTTTCCATCTAGCTTAGAGTTGCATAACCTTCTTTCTCAGAATATGTCCCACATTTTGATGCTGCCCATATGATTTTGTCTTGCTTTGCAGATAGGTACACTATTCTTTCCTGCAAAAAATTGCAATAAATATCTGATAGTTGAGAAGATACGAGGCTGGAAGGAGGTTTTTTCCACACTACTTTCCCAGTTAATGGATTCGATGATTGCACGTAATCTAACAGATGAATACCCCAAGCCTCAGATAATATTTCCCTTACTTCTTGGAGTTCACAAACTACTGCTAATGGAGGTTTTCCATTCCAAGAGTCTATCCAAAACTTCACACTCTACCCATCATTTACCTCCCAAGATGCATATCTTGAAATGAGATTCTTGTTGCTTATGATGAAGTTCCAGATAGTAGAACCTTTTGGAGGATTTTCCATTGTTAAAATTTTAGTTGGATTTACACTATCTAGGTATTTGACTTGCATTATCTTTGCCCACTTGGCCTTTGGGTTAGAATAAATTTTCCAAACAAGTTTAGCCCCAAATGATTTGTTTCTCCATGAGAGATTTTGGATTCTAGCCCCCCTTGCTTCTTACCCTTAGCTAGACCTTCAAGTGAGATTAGAGGTTTTTTTTTTGCTTGTTAATGTTTCCTTTCCAGAGGAAAGACCTTATGATATTTTCTATTTATGATACTAATGATGTTGGAGCTTTAAGGACATCAAGAAAATAGTTTGGAATTGAAGCAAGTACTGATTTAATTAGAAGAATTCTACCTAACAGAGAGAGCCATCTAGCTTTCCATAATAAAATTCTCGCTTTGAGCCTGTTAATTATCTTGTCCCAGTAGTGAGCTTTATTTGCACCTTTAAAGAAAGGAATCCCTAAGTAGGTACAAGGTAACTCAGCTTCTTGAAAGCCCAAAGTTCTCACAATTTTTTTCTTTAAATCCTCAAGAGTATTTAAAATATAGATCTTGGACTTTTCTGAATTGATTTTTTGGCCCGATGTAGATGAGTACTTATCAAGGACCTCTTTGACTTGCTTGGCTTCTGCTAGTGTTGATTTGTTGAATAAGAGGGTATCATCAGCAAATAGGGAGTGTGTTACTGAGATACTTAAGCCTGCTATTTGCACTCCTTACCATAGACTTTGATTATGTTTCAAAAGGATGAATCTGCTTAATGCTTCTGCAATAATGATGAAGATAAATAGTGATAGTGGGTCACCTTGCCTAACCCCTTGTGAAGCATTAAAAAACCTGTAGGAGAGACATTAATGATCATTGAGAACTTAGCTCCTAAAAGACAAGACATTATCCACTTTCGCCACTGTGAGAAAAACCCAAACTTTAACACCTTGTTGAGAAAATTCCAATCAACTTTGTCATAGGCTTTCATCATATCCAGCTTGACAATAAAGGAAGGCAGTTTCGAAGTTGATATTGAATGTAGCACTTCATGTGCACTATAACACCTTCATAGATCTCCCGTTCAGGAAAAAATCCACCTTGTTCATGAGAAATGATCTTTGGGATGAGTAGTTGCAGTCTGAGGTAAATTGCTTTCATGAAAATTTTGTAAATGGTATTACATAAAGATATGGGCTTGAACTCCACAAAGGATTTAGGTTCTTTAACTTTTGGCAAGATTGCAATGTTGGTCACATTGAATTGCTTAAGCATATAACCCGTTCTTCTAGACTCTTCTAGAGCCTAGAGGAGCTTGAAGCACAAGAACTCCCAACATTTTTGAAAGAAGATGGTCCTGAATCCATTTGGACCAGGCGCCTTGTCAGGTGGGAATGAGAACACTACAACTTTCAACTCCTCCAAAGTAAAGGGTCTCATGAGCAATTTATTGTCCTCAATAATTCCTGCTGATCAGATGTGGTATTGTGGTATTATTAATAAATAGTTAAAATTAGTTTGGTTAATCATTTAATCTATAAATTGGTAGGTTAATTTAATGACTAATTTATAAATTTGTGAATTGGCAATTGGTAGGTTGGTCATTAGTAAATTAGTAATGAGTAATTAGTATTTTGGAACTATCAATGTGGTTGTGCTTAAATAGCAAGATCATAGAGTTCTCAAGATGGAAATCCATGTTCAAATCATCAAAGTGACATTTTAATTTGAAATTCCCAGTGGTGGATTTTGGACTTCCATTGTGGCTTCTTAGTTGAATAAAAGTTGAGTATGGTGGGGAGGAGGTCCCCCTTGTGACCTCCACTAATTTGGGGCTAGTCTAAATAATCCCTCCTCATGGATCAAAAAAATAAAAAAATAAAATAGAAGAGTCCAAATTAGAAAATATATGTATGATTGTACAAAATAAAATGAAAATATACATTTACCACTAGATTGGATCGACTTAAAAATTAAGAGGCCTCTTAGTTTCATGTTAAATAGAGGATTGTCTTCTTACACTATTAGTCTACTACCCTCTCTATAAAACTAGGTAACCTATCCAGTTAAATCTAGAATATTACAAGAAAAAAATAAATTAATATTCAATTAATTGCATACCATCAAATATAAAACCAAATCATGTAAAGTAATATATAAATATGTATATCATTGGATAATCGCCAATGGAGACCCATGCCTCCTCCATCTACGTGAATTGATGAAGGTAGAATACATAATTATTGTATAAATAAAAGGAATTAAACTTTACAAAAATTTATAAGGATACAAGATCAAAATAATATACATAGTTTGTATTAAATAATACATGCCATGAGTGACATCGTTGATGAAGTCATACGAAGATCAAAAAAATCTAGTGTGGATGACTAGGAAATATCTTATTGACATTAAGTTCATTAAATTATTATATAAACTTTCATCCAACATCTAATCTACGAAATTTAATCACGGGAATTTAAATTAGTCATAGGAAGTGTACTATATAAATTTTGAGTGTGGCAAACATGGACATAGAAGGATCAATCACATCTTATGTGTCTATTTGAGACATAGGTTAGAATGTTAATTATAGAGGTTTCTAAGAAAAAGTACAAGCCATTCTCGCAACATCTATGCTCTCCCAATAGTCATTTTGAAGCTTCCAAGATCGTAGAACAATAGATACAACATTCCCAACCATTTCCCTTTACATCTAGTTATTTATACCCTTTAATTCTTTCATCAAACAAAGTTCCCTAGGTTAGAGAGGAGAAAAGATTACATGAGCTAAATCACTAAGAACACACATGCCACAATCATTTTCATTAGCATCTCAAGTTTTCAATCTCATAGGTATGAGGTTTCATCATTCTTACAAGAAGTTAAAATAGTTTGTTATTGAAATATTAGACTAGAATAGAAAGTAGAATATTTAATCGATCCTCTATCTTGCTCAAATCCATAATGTTATGTATGTATCTTAGAGTTATTATTTAGTTAGTTACAATTTCTTTATTGCATTGTATTAGTGTAGATTAAATTGTAAATATTAGTTTCATTTAAGTAAATTATTTTAAAATCAAGATGAATGGTATCAACCAACAACAAAATAATCTTTAAAGAAACAAACATAAATCAAGAAAAAAGTATACACAGTATCCCTCTTTCAAATCACAAAAAAAAAAATATAAAACATTAACTTGTTCACGTAGTGTCATAAATTGTCATCCTTGACAATTTCACACTAGGTTTTGCTCCCTCTTATATGCTTGAACCTAATCATGCACCTAATTTCCTAAATTATGCATTGCATGGCTCATTTTAAACATTTATTGGAAAATCAAATGTGAAAAACTAAAGTATACATATAATATTTTTCCCCTGACACTTTGGATCCCAAAAAAAGTGGGATCTGGTCTAGGGTGCCCTATTCCCTAGCCCTCTTAATTTAGCTCCAAATTTAAATATGTCGGTGTCGGTAATTTATTATTTGAGATTCAAATTCTAATTGTTGGTCATCGAGATTTAATTTTCAAGAAATTAGAAGAGTTGCATATAAATACATAGTATTTTCATAATTTTAATTAATGAGAAAATGTTTTTTAAAATCTATTGAGCAAATCAAGTGTCCTAAGAACAATCAAGAGCAAAATATTTTGTCATCCCAACATCATGTCAAGTTTTATGAGTTTGTTCATGTTTATGCATACATTTTGTTTTTGAGTACTAATGCTTGCAAGTCTTCAAATCAAATCAAGTCAAACAAAGAGGAATCATTGAAAGTTATGAGCATGACTTCAGTCCATCAAGGATATTAGATCTGAGTGGTGAGTTGCAACAAAGTGTTAATTCATCATTTGTTTATCATTTAGCCTATATCCCTCAAAATGATACACTCTCTTTTCATCATTTTTTCTATTATAAAGGTAGAAATACCAACACAAGGTTTGACTGAGGCAAGCCCCTATATGGCACAATCAATTTCATCTCTTTATGTGTGCAAGTTATAGATCTAACGAATATTGGAGGAATATTGAAGACAGTTTGCTTGTTCATGCATAGAAGCCCTACAAGTTGACAAGATGCAAAAGTTGTATTATTTCAGTAATAGACAAAGATCTGGCAATGGAACTCAGAAGGAAGAAGCTATAGACCAAGGATCTGAGGCCTATGAAGTTAAGTTTTAGTTTTGGATCCCTATTCTAGGGCATCCTTACACCCTAGACCACCCATAATCATCTCAGATTTAAACCCCAGGTGCATCACTGTCTACCTTCTACTTTTTATAAACTTAAATTTATTTGTGTTTTCAATTTGCCATAATTCATCTCAAAACATTGCATTTTTATAGTTTAGCTAGTCACACCATTACATCACATCAAAATCCAATCCCTTTAAGGTCCTCAAAGGAATCAAATCCAAGGCTAACTGAATCACCTTTCAGGTTGTAAGTCAATCTCATGCCTTCAACAATTTGGATTCTAATATTTATTGGAAAATAATTTGATTTTAGTGATCTAGATATTAGACCTCAGATCTATTTTTCAACAAAACATTTTGGTGAACCCGATATTTTGAACATCAAATAAATCTTCTAATTTGCATTTAATATTTTATAGATCTAAAATATTAAGCAAATGTTAAAATTTCAAAAATCATATGCTTATTTTTTGCAAAAAAGTGTGTTCACGTTTGAAAGGAAGGTGTCATTTTACTTGATTTTTTGCAAATTTTGGAAAAAAGTGTTTCGTTTCAATCTTGAAAATTATCAGACCTGTAAGGTAATTGCATAATTTTTCTAAAAATATTGCATAATTGAGTTAAAAAATATTTCATTTTTTTGCAAATTTTGAAAACACCTAGTTTATGTTACACTACATTTTCAAAATCCATCAAAACAATAGAAATTTCAATTTTAGATCTAAACCAAATCACTCTCAAACATTAGTTACCTATCCATGGTGTCTCAGAACCTAAAAAAAAAAAAAAAAAACCAATCTAGGGCATCCTTGCATCCTAGACCAGCCCAATTTTCGTAAGATTTCAAGTATAGATTGATCTCTATAGCCTTTTTGTAAATATGGACCCTGATTTTCAAAATTGTTTCTATAACGAGTTTGTAGGTGTGTTTTCGATTATATTTTGCATTAACAAGCATAAAAATAACTGGAAATTGGAAATTAATGATTAATCTTGGAGAAAGCATAGTAATCTAATCATGTCGGATCTCTTTTTACAAGTACATTATATACCTCCCAAGCACTTTAGTTGTGATGACTTTGATATGTTAGATGATTCCCTTGGGGGTTTCATCTCACCTAGATTATCCACTAAGGCTTATAACACTCAACCACACCAAAGAACAACAAATGCAATCATTGATACTCATGACAATCATGTTTATTCTTCTCCCGATATTTTGCCTACTTGTGAAGAAGGTATCTTGGTGCAAGAAGATCCAATCATTGAGAGTCATGAGAATCATCTTTTTTTCCCTTCTAATACTTGTCCTACTTGGGAAGATATTGTGGCATAAGAGGATAAAATCATTCATACATTTCTTTCAAAAGACAGTAAGATGTACAAGATTGATGTAGATGCTAAATTAACATTAGATCTCCCATCAATATAAGATTCTCAACAAGTAATTAACTCAGTTGAGGTTATGAACTCACAATTGACAATTGAATCTATTTTAATTATTGTACCTCCTAAAACTCCTCTAATTATTGGATCTCCTAAATCACCTCTCATTATATGACCTCCCAAACCTCATGACCATATCCTAAACTTTACAAAACAACTCACTAGTAATCATGTGCAACAAGATGTGTTTTAACAACCAAGTTATCACACAATTACTCACACATATAACACTAGAAATAATAAGAAACCAAAACAAACACCAATTTCCATCCCATTACCTCAACCATATCTTCTACCACCAACTAGTCCTCCTCAACATAGTGGAAAATAATATGATCTTGTTGACCAACTTCATAATACGCCAGCCAAGATCTCCCTTTAGAACTTGATTCAAACATCGCCTACATACCACGAGATGCTCCAAGAGGCTTTGCAGAAGATTGATGTCTCGAATTTTTCCAATCTAAATGATGTAGTAGGATTTTTTTAGTGTATGCAAGCAACAAACTTGGATGTTAAATTACCTCAACATGAATTTCCCTCACTTGAAATCCAAAACAAACATGAATCTCTAATGATAATGGTGGTCGTTAATAAAGTTGGGGTTAGACATACTCTCATAGATAATGGATCAGGTCTTAATGTTTGTAGCATTGATCTTATAGATAAAATTGGTTTAGATAAGAATATCATAGAACCTAATAGTATTTATCTTTGTGGCTTTGATAATGTTAGTAGGAAACCATTTGGGGATGATCACACTACCCATTAAGGTAGGGCCCGCGGTTTTACCTACACATGTCCATATCATGTTGAGACCTCTTTCATACAATATTCTCCTAGGAAGACCATGGATTCATGCTATGAAGGGAGTGCCATCTACTCTCCACATGTGAGATGAAGTATGAATATGATAATAAGATATATATGGTAAAAGGTGGATGAACAAAGTTATAATTCACAAGTCAAAGCCAAACATAACAATTCCAACTCTCTTAATACTTTGATTCCAACTTCAAAGGTATAACCTATAAATGTTGGAGATTGTGTCTCATCTATAACAAAACTTTTAGATGCATCATAGGGTAAGTAAGTAAGCATGAATGAATCAATTAGAGCCTAAAACACTAAGAATTCAAAAAATTGAGATCATGTACAAACCCATACTCAATGAAATTCATTTTACAAAGCATAGAAATGATTCAATGTAAGAAATTGAACTTAAATCAAAGAAATTAAATCACTAGGAAGTGCAAACCTTCAATCCCATTGTGAATTGATGCATAGTTGTGATGTGGATTGCCTAATTGAATTCATAATCCATGTTGCAAAAGCTTGATATGAGAGGTGTGATTCACAAAATAGGCTCTAAAATGCTCAATAAATGACTCAATAATTCTAGAGAGTGTCTATTCTTATGATGATTGTGAATAATTTTCATGTTGATGAAGGCTTGTTTTATAGATTTTGGAAATTCTGATCAATGGTCAAGATTTGATCTAAGGATCAATGTATGAGTGGAAATCAAGGAGGTGAGTGTGGATCAAGGAGGATCAATGGTTGAGGATTCAAGAGAGTTCAAAATATACCCAATTTCATGGAAATAGGTTGGAGATATTTTGAATTGGAGGGATGAATTTGAATTTGAAAAAGGAATATTTTTTGGGAATATTCTTTGTGCAAGTTGGAGAGTTGGAGGAAAATTAACCAATTAAACAATTATTTAATTGTGAGGATGAGGGGAATTAATGTTTTTAATTAAATAATTATGAATTATTTAATCAAGAGGGAAAATTGGTATGAAAATGATGAATTAATCAAATAACCTCAATTATTCAATTAATAGAGAAATAAAGTGAATTTAATAAAAAGAATTAGGAATTATTTAATTAAATGGAGGGATCAGTGTGATGAAGAGGAAAATGAAATTAGTAAGTCAGATCAAGATGTGTGATATAGTCAGGACATTTTTAGGTGTCTACATTTTACCCCTCTTTGAAGCAAGGTACCTATTGTGCTATTTCAAAGCCCTGATGTTGCTCAGATTTTTTTTAATTCTCTTGATATTTTTTGATGCTCCACTATGCCCCATCAGATGAAGGAATGATGGTGTACTGCCCCCTTCAGAGATCAACTAAAAAAAATGATTTTTGGGTCAAGACCGTGACATGATGACAAGAGTAGTTTTGTTGAGAAGAGGATGAAAAATTAAGTCCTAGGAAGCCTCAGTACTAATCAGGACTGATGACCAAGGTTGGAAAAATGAGTTGCATGGTGAAACCCTAGGTTTTGCTAGGCATATATGTTCATTTGAGTGAATTTCAGCCTCATTTGCACACTTAGCTTTGTGAGATCTTAGAGCCCTTGAGAGATTAAGTTCAAATCCTATAGAAACATTGTTGTTATGGCCCATTCTATTCAAGCCATACACCACACGAACTAGGTCTGTCAACTCCAATGACCAACCAACTCAGGACCCCCGATACTTACAACTTTAATTTTTGTGTACGCATTTTGAAATAGCTAAATGTAGGCTAGAAGTTAGGAAAACCAAGGCGTTCCACTTTGGTGTGACATTTTTGAAACCCGATGATGCACCTTTGCAACCTAGCATGACGCCTTTGTTAAAAGTGTCGGGCCTCTCCATTTGCACGTGGGTTTAGAAATAGGGTGATGCCTTTACAAAAAGGTGACACATGTGAAAATTTAGGTTCAACACTTTTACAAAAAGGTGACACATATTTTAACTCGATAGTGAGGCACATTTGAAAAAGTGTGACGCCTTTACAAAAAGGTGATGCTTTTAACTGGCAACAATGTGATGCCTTTGTAAAAAGGCTTGCTTTTATCTTTTAGGAGTTTTTGACTTAAAATTTTGCAATTTTTTAGAAAATTAATGTCATGAGAATTATGCTTGCAAGCTACCCTACACCTTGTACTTTCCTGAAAGCGGAGGCCATAGGTTTTGGAGAGGAACACCAATTTTTCACATGTTGAGGTTGAGTTCCTACATGCAGTCGACTTGTTCCACATTGTGTAAATGCCTAAGATTCAGGAACATCTAGCTTTGATCACTGAATTTGTCAAGCATTGGCACTCTGAGACCTCTTCTTTCCATTTTTTGACTGGGGAGGCCACCATCACCCTTGAGGATGTGTGGAAAATTCTACACGTTTTGATCCATGGAAAGTGCGTTATCTACAAGACAAACCTAGGATTTGAGGCTCTTGAGCATGTTTTAATGGACGAGCAGATTTAGCTCAAGGAGGGATAGGTGGACTTGAGAGAGTATGTTGGTGTCATTAGTGATGCTACTATTGTGGTGGCCGGATTGATCTATGGACCACTAATTCCTAATAGATGATCTCAGAGGTTTAGCCCTAGATGGGAGAGGGTCCTAGAGAGGATCCTTGAGGATGGAGTTTGCTTTGCTTGGAGTCCTTGTATCTTGGCCCACCTGTAGCATGACATGCACTAGGCCATCTATCGAGGTGCTACCAGCTTGTCAATAGGAATGACTCTTCTTCATATTTGGACATGGGAGCACATTACAGTGCTTAGACATGGTTGTGAATTACATCAAGATGTTGGAGATCCTTTCATATTCAAATATGATGGGATGCTAACTCACCACCATATGGGAGAGTTTCCCTATTGGAGGATAGTGATCAATGACATGATAGAGTTCACATGGAGATCATGGGTAGATGTTGAGGCTTGGGATGATGATGACTGTCTCCCTTACCATCGACAGACCAGGTGGCTCATCGACCACACCCCTCATATTATAGAGAGGTATCTTCTAGATAAGGTAATGAGACAGTTTGGGGAGAGACAAATAGTGCCCCAAGATGATTATGTTTTTTTATTTATACACACAGTCAAAGAGATCACCGAGTGGGGGGTCGTACCAATAGTTTATATAGCCATAGCAGATTTTGACCTTCTTACCCTAGTTCCATGGGTGTATGTAGATGGTGATAATGATCATGGGACCACTGGGGAGTATGATGCTTGGTTTACCACACACAAACCCCTCAAGTTCATAGATCTAAATGGGAGGGATGTCAAAAAAAAAAAGACACATGGATGAGTCTGACAAACAACACCGACAGTGATAGGGAGTTGAGGAAGAGGAACCTAGAGCAGAGGATTAGGAACATGGTTAGGGACCATAAGGTCCACCCCAGGGACCGCTAGAGCATCCACCACAAAAGCAGTAGGTGGCATTTGGCACAGGTGTTCAAGATTAGAGGTTTTAGATATCACTATAGGAGAGGGATCGGGCATGTCAAGATTGTGATGGATTTCAAGGTGAGAGAGATTAGGCACACTAGGAACGTGATGGTTTCCAAGCTAAGTAAGATCAGCCACATTAGGAGCATGATGGTTTTTGATAGGAGAGAGACAATCTCTTAAGACAACTTGCTTAGGTATAAATAGAGAGATATTAGCTTTGAGTAGAGCGTGATCAGATAAAGACTCAGTTGGATGCAAAGATGACTCAATGACAATAGGTCAAGTTACAATTAGCGTAGGGGACCATTCAAAGATAATAGATAGAGGTTGTAGCACAAACATAGGGGCAAGTGATCCCACTTACACAACATACATAGGCCATCAGTGTAGTCACCTACTACAGGACTATGTACCACATGTCAGTGCTAGCACATAGGCGACAACCTTACTACTCACATAGGAGTGTTTTGGGTCTGAGTAGGTCAAAGGGTTGATCAGTCGACCGACCTTCACAGGGACCACCTATGGAGCAGCCTCCTCCTGATCAAGAGGATCGAGGGAACTCGGGGTAGCTTTGTTTTGATGTATATAGAAATTTTTTATATCCATATGCTAATGTAGACAGGTTTATGATGTATACACATTCATCGGCTATAGATAGCCTCATGTATTATTTTATGTATATCACACACATTTGATATGTATCATGAAATTCATTTTTTGATATATATATGAGATGAGTGATGATTATGCAACCATGCTATGGTGTTATTGTATGTTTATGATATTTTATGATGTATGATGTATATATGTATGGATGTTTTATGTTATGAGATGTATGGATGCATTGTGTTATTTCATGTTTCCATGATGTCATGATGTGATGATGGATATCTATTTACTATGCTTATGATGGATATGTATGTTTCTAATAATATATGGATGTAGTATGTATGGTGATGAGATAATTATGATATGATCATGATTTATTTTTTTTATTTTCATATGGTAAATCATGATTATGCAGGATGGATGATATGAGATGGTACTGATGGCTTATGGAAGCATTTGTTTTTGTATGTCATGATACTTGGATAGAAATGTTAGTACAAATAGAAGAATAAGAATGGGATTATTAGAATAGGATGATGTTGATGTTGATCAAGATGCCAATAAACCTATGGTTATTCCAAGATTTTATTGATATGTGATGATATAGGATAGATTATTTTGCTTTTTATTTTTTAGATTATACAAAATAACATAGAGAAATCCTTGTTTGATGTAGAAAGTAGACACTATGCACCAAGGTATGAAGAACCAAGGTGAAAATTCATCTATTGCATGAACTTTGACTCTACAAACAGATAGGATTATCCTTGTTCATACTTGACATACATACACCTTGTTTGATTATGTGAGAGAATGGAGCTATTGAAGTAAAGAGACCAACACACTAAAGGTATGAAGAACCTGATATGCACTAGCCATTGTATTACTCGAGACTATCCCTGCACATACAAGGCAAGTATTCACCATTTTCATATTGCAAGAACATCCAACAAGCACGATAGATGAAAGAAATGAAAATTCCCCATTACTTCCCCTTCTAGACATACCAAGATATTAAATATCAAGGAACTTTTGAGTGAGCGATGCAATGATACAAAAAGATAAAACCAAAAGAAAAGATCAAGATAAAAATATCAATGTCATCATCTCTCTTGCTAGAGAGAGTTGTTTTAGGTTGATATCTGAAATCATGTCTATTGTAGGAAAGATATATCCATTAAGACATGCATTAGATGTTGATTGTTTAAATGTTTAGGCTATTGATATGAAAGTTAATTGACATGTTTGAAAAAAATCAAGACTTATGACTTTGCATGAAAGTTTGTGTTTCATCAATTGCTATACCTGCTTCTATTTGTTTTTTCAAAGGTGAGGATGATGATAAGTTTATTATGGATGAAAGATTATTGCAGGTGAAAGTGAGATGAGATGGATGAATGTTTAGTTTCTTTTTCAAATGTTTCCAATGTTTTTAATTTTTTGAGGATATTTTGAGGTTTTTTTTGGAATTTTAACATTTTCTAAGTTTGTTTTTGGTATTTTGTGTATATGTGAATGTTTTTGAGTTTTTAACATGTTTGGATCGAGAGAAAAGGATGTAAGAGATAGGCCTACCCCTGAGGGCTCATCGGATATGGCCTTTCCTATGTGAATGCACAAAGGCTTCATAGTTTGATTATTTGGACTTGGATTAACACATACTTGGGATTTTGAGTTTTAAATGACTTAGGTGATATACGAGAATCCATGTTGATGATTAGGTGTAGGAAAATTCCCCCAGCCATGTGTTAGATAAATAAAAAATAGGTGACATACTAACCTTAGGATAATGCCAAGTAATACTGATAGGGATAGATACTCATTGAACACCAAGCCATGATAGGGATGGAGATGGATGGATGAAAGATAGATGGATGTAAATTTTATTATGAAATGATGAAAGGAGAAAGAGTAATTGATAGATGGTAGATGGTGCTTATTTACACGAGGTGCATGTTTATCAGGTTTTCACCAAGGTACTTTCCCAAAAGCACCACCAAAGTGGTTTTCACTAGAGGATGATTTTTCTCTTTTATATTTTGATCCTCTTTTAATTTTTTTTGGTTTATTTAGAATAATATAACCCTCATGGTCTAGGCATAGATGCACTTGAGATGAATTTTGTTCATAGGTTCTTGCAAGGGATTCCCTTCATGTGTGGCTAACTGATATGCTCTTGAACCTTACCTTGTAGTGATGACAAAAGGTCCCAACCACTGATGTTCAAACTTCCCTTTGTTGTCCTAATCTATTTTTTTTTTAATTCTCTTTAAGGCCAAGGTATCCTTCTTGGAAGTTTCAACCTTTGATCTTTTTGTTGTACTTCTATGCAACCAATTTTGATAGGCTTGCAAGTCATTCAATGTTTCTAGGTGACACTCATACAACAACTCAATTTCATTCAACTTGGAGGTCTTATATTCTTGATCATCAATTAGGTGTTGTAGTGAAACTCTCAAAGATGGGAGATCAACCTCAACAGGTAGGATAGCTTTAGTTTCATATACCAAGGAATATGGGGTAGTACTAGTGTGTGTTTCGATATTGGTTTGGTAGGCCCATAAGGCAGGATTTAACTATAAGTGTCAATCCCGATTAATGTCATTAATAGTCTTTTTCAGGATCTTGATGATGGTCTTGTTAGACACTTATGGCCCATGGAACATTGTAGTGGAAAATTAGGTAATTCAAGATGAATTTGGATATCTGTTTGTTGGTGATATAGGTCATTGGAATGGATTCTATCTACTTCATAAAATACTCAGTGGCTATAATTATGAATTTGTGGCCATTCTAGGAGGTAGGTGTTATTTTCCCAATGAGATCGACCCCCCATTGCAAGAAAGGCCATGGTGTAGTGATAGGTTGAAGCTCTTGAGATGGATCATGAATGAGGTATCCATTCTATTGGCATTGTAAGCACTTCTTCACAAGCTGATTAGCCTCCTATTCCATGGTAGGTGAATAGTAACTTGTTCTAAGCAACTTCTTAGCCAAGGTAACGCCACTCGAATGTGATCCACAAATGGCTTTGTGTATCTATTTTAAGGTGGTTGAAGCTTGTTCTTGGTTAAGACATCTTAATAACATTGTATCTAGACTTCTTCAGTAAAGGGTATTATGATGAAGCGTGAAGATTGACAAATAAATGTTTTTTGAAGGTTATTTGTGAGGTCAGATGGAAGGATACCATTGTGAAGGTAAAGGTAGATGTCATGATACCAAGGGGAACTGAGACCAACAAATTTTCACATGTATTCTAATTCAAGGATGTTGAAAGCTAGTATGAGAAGCTTCTCTACAAGGAATTCATATTTTAGGCTATTATGCAACATGTCCAATAAAAATCCAATGGTGTCCATTGCATCTATTGCTTTGTTGTTGGCTCACAAAATTTTATCAAAGGTGATATCTATGAAATATTCCTTAAAGATATCAAGCATTATTTTATAAGGAATTAACTTATCATGCTTCATTTGGTAATTATCATTTACTTATCTAACACCAATTGGGAATTATCGAAGACCTGAAGTTCCTAGATTTTCCATTAAATTGTAATTCTTAGCCATGTAATGAGAGCTTCATAATCTGCTATATTGTTCATGCATGGAAAAGCTAGCCTATATGATTCTGGAATGCAATCACCTTGAGGGGTGATGAATAAGATTCCTACTCCTGATCTGTGCTATGTATGGAAACCATCAAAGTATAGCTTCCATTGATTTCTTGACTTGAGTGTGAATACTACTTCTTTTGGAAATTCAGATACCAATGGGTTTTCAACATATATTGGAGCTTCACTTAATTGATCTACTATGAATTGTCCTTTGATAGCCATGTGATCCACATACTCAATATCAAACTTTCTTAGGATCATTACCCATTTAGCCATGCGGCCTATGAGAGTTTCCTTGGATAGCAAATATTTCAACAGATTGACCTTGGAGATAAGCTTGATTTGATGACTCAACATATAGTATCATAGATTTTGAGAATCAAACACTACCACTAGACAAGCTCTTTCGATGGGGTGTAATTAAGCTCATATCCCACTAAGGTATTTATGATATAATATATTTCTCTTTCCTTTCCTAACTCATCATGTTGTGTTAGGAGAGCTCCTAATGTTGTTGAAGTCATTGAGATATATAGTATCAAAGGTTTGTCTGTAATTGGTGGCATTAAGATTGGAGGTGATGTAAGGTAGTCCTTCAACTACTATAAATCCTATTGGAAATGATGATCCCATTTGAAAACAATACATTTGTGAAGAAGGTGTGTGAAGGGATGACATGTGTCTGTCAACTGTGAAATGAATCTCCTAATAGACTAAAGCTTCCCTTGTAGACTGCAAAGTTGTTTGAGTATTTTAGGTGGCTACATCTCAATGATGGATTTGAATTTGGTAGGTTCCACTTTAGTTCCCCTTTGTGATACAATGTATCCCAAACATTTCCCTGAAGTGACTCCAAATACACATTTATTTGGATTCAATCTTACCTGATATCTCAAGCTTGTCAAAAATTTGAGCTAAGACTTCCATATGTCCTTCCCTTGTGATTGATTTTTCTAATATGTCATCCACATGATCTTCTATAATCTTGTGAAACATATCATGAGAGATCACAATCATTTCTCTTTGATAGGTTGCATTAGCATTTTTAGAACAAAGGGAATAACGTTCCAGCAATAGATTCCCCATGGACATGTGAATGCAGTTTTGTGTTGATCCTCTTTTTCTATAATTATCTAGTTATATCCTGAAAAATCTATCCATGAGAGACAACATCTCATGCCTAACTGTAAGATCCATAATAATGTCCATGCTTGGCAATGGAAAATCATCTTTAGGACACACTTTATTCAAATATTTGAAGTTTGTGCATATTTGGATGTGCCCAGCGGGTTTTGATACTAATACCAAGTTTGAAACCTACTCTAGATAATCAATAGGTCTTATAAAACCCATTTCAAGTATCTTTTGTAATTTAGCATTGACCAATAGTGCTATTTACAAATGTATTTTCCGTAGATTTTGTTTCACAAGTTTCACATTTGGATGCATTATCAAGTGATGCACTACTAATGAAGTATACAATCCTAGCATGTTTGCATAAGACCAAGAAAAGTTGACTTTCCTTTCTTTTAAGAAAGCTGCTAGATTATGTTGTTCTTCATCATCAAGGGATGTAGCATAGAAGTTTACTTGTGGTTGCTTAGTGGTCCCAACATTTACTAGGTGCACATCTTCCACAAGAAATGTTGATTTTCTTGATCCATCATGACTTTAGGGAGATTGAATCCTTCATCCTTAGGTTCCTCAAGGAGCTTTTCACCATCGGCTTCCTCCTTTGTTTTTACTTTTTCTTGATCTAAAAGCGCCACATTGTGGTTTTTGCTTGGGGATCTTATTTTGATTTTTTAATTTTCTATTTTATGACTAAAGGATTCAAATCCGTCCCCAAAGTACATTTGGGTATCAAGTTTTATTTTAAACCATGCTTTATGATCTCCAAAAGGAATGTTATCTTTGAACCCCATGAATTTTGTGATAGCCTCATCATTTTTGAATGAATCAAGAATCAATGTTTGTTGTTGGTCCTAGTCTATGAGATGAGGATAGATAATTTCAAGTTGTTGGAGATTTGCTGGTGTTGTAATTAGTGTTTTCATTGATGTCAACCTCCAATATGGTCAGGGAGATTTTTGGAGATTTTTGCACGATGTTGTCATTAGTGTTATGATTTGATGTCAACCTCTAGCGTGGTCATGTTGAGAATTGTTTGAGGTATTAATTAGGTGTTGCATTTGTTGTAGATATGTTCATCAAGTGTTAGTGGTATTGTTGTTTCACTTGGTTTCCAAGTTCTTTTGAGAAAATTTGAAGAAAAGAGTTTGTAGTGTGATAGAGGTGTGTTCAGTGTTGTGTTCTACATTTCTTCATGGTTGAAAATATGTGTGTTCATTTTGAATGTGATGATCAGAGATGTTCAAATGTGTTATATCCATATTTTTAGGTTTTGGACCATGCGGCAATGAAAGTTGTGTTTGACAGTGTGTTGCCTGTGAAGAAGATTGTCTAGGAGAAATGAGATTCCTTTGCATTTCTTTGCATTGATGTTTCTTGTCTTGCGGATTTGGGAATGTGCTTAGATTTTTTGTATCTACCTTTCCCGGGAGTATCTGGTGTTCAGTTGTTTTGCAAGGATGGTGAGTGAGATGTATGTTTGTGGTAGTGTGGCTAGTTGCACAAAATGAAAGTATTCTTTAGTTTTAGGTGGTTGTGGTAGCATTGTTGAATATTCTGATGGTGTTGAAATATTATTGGCTATTGTGAAATGTTGATATATGGTTCACGTGGTGTTTCTAGACTTGGATAGGTGTGTATGTGGTTTCTTGTTTGTTTTAGTGTAGGTTTGGCCAACCTGGCATGCTAGCTCTAACTGCAGAGGTTTTTTTTGTTTGTGGAAGCATGGCGAAGCATGTCAGTGTAGATTTGGCTCCTAGTTAACCCTTAGTGTGGTCTTCCTTCACTTATTTCCACCGAAAAAGTGTTTGGTGCCAACCTATTTGTTGGTTGCATGTTTGAGGTGCATATATTTTATTGTGCCTAACATGGAAAAAGTATTTGAGCTTGTGGAGGATATATAAGCAAGGTTAATTATTGGAGATGTGTGTGGAAGATGTGAGAGTATTGTATAATGTGAATGTGATAAAGTGTGGTAATCTAAGTGCAAGATTAAATTCCTAAGGCTACCAGATGTAGCGAGTAGAAGGTGTCTACATTTTTAGTGTGTCTGAAGTTGCTAGAGGTAGTGAGATGAAGGTTATAGATGGTGTTGAGTTGCAATGGTGGATTTTTCCTATTGCTCCAAAAAAGTGAATCTCTTTGTAACATTATTCTTCTATTCTTCTTTCTTTTGGACAATGAGTCCTTTGGGTAGTGAGCCCTTGGCAGTGAGCTATTCTTCTCTTTTGGATAGTGAGGCCTTCTAGTAGCAAGCCTATTATATTTGGTGTTTCTATTCGTATATATGTGAGATAATCCTCACTGTAGTTTTTCCTTGATTAGGGTTTTCCATGTAAATTGTGTTCTCTTATGTATGGTGTTAAATATGTTTATGTTTCATATACTTACATTCTTCTAATGATTAATAAGGGTTTGACGCTTGATGAAGGATTAAGGTATTAATGTACAATTGATTCACTCCCCCCTCTCATTTGTCATGTGTGTCTAACAACTAGTATCAGAGTTGTGATTCTTTGGAAGAAGCTTAACTGCTTGAGGTAGATCCATATTGTGCACAAGAAGGGTGTCAAAGCTCCTATGTTTAATGGAATGAATCATGCTTATTGGAAAGGAAATATGGAAGCCTTTCTTGTCTCTCTAGGGTTTGGATTCTAGAGGTCAGTTGAAACTAGATATATTATGCCTACTAATGATCCAACAAGTGATGATGAGTTCAAGGATTATGAGAATAATGGGAAAGCAAGGAATACTATCTTAAGTGGTCTTTATGATTCTAAACTTGGGAAAGTGATAAGTCTCAAAATTGCTAAAGAGGTTTAGGTGAAGTTGCAAAGCATTTATGAAGGAGATGATAAGGTTAAGAAAGAAAAGATGCATAATTTCAAAGCCAAATTTGAAAACCTAAGGATGTCAGAAGATGAAGACATTACAACTTACATGCTCAGAATGGATGAAGTTATTAATGCCACCAATGGTCTTGGTGGTAAGCTAGAAGAAATAATTTTTTAAAAATGGTACTAAGAACTCTTCCTAAATCCTATAGTTTTAAAGTTTCTACTATTGAGGAAGCTCAAAATTTAGATCAATATTCTAGAGATCAGATGTTTGGCACTTTAATTTCTTATGAATTGAGAGAGTTCGGTCAAGATGCTAAAAAGAAAGAAACTACCTTTAAAGTCAGCAAGGCATAGAAGAATGGTGAATCAAATCTTGATGATCTTGATGAGGTGGAAGAAAATTTTGTAAGGAGATTGAAAAAGGGCATAGGAAAATATAGAGGTAAGTTACCCTTTAATTGTTTCAATTGTGAAAAGATAGGTCTTTATTCTTCTAAGTGTCCAAAGTTGTAAATGGAAAACAAAAATATCATAAAGGTAAATCTGTCAAGAAGAGCTATTATGTTGAAAAAGACAATGGTGTATCTAATGACGAGTAATCAAACTATCCTAATGAGGATAGTGATGAATTCTTGTTCATGGCTCTAAATGTTGGAACTAATTATACTAATCCTAAAAGATGTGTGAAGGAAAGTGCTCCAGAAGGAAGTCACAATATTGAAGGAATTATGTTGACTACTTTTCATGCAAGAGAGGAGAGAAACTTCTAGATAATTAATAGTGGATGCTCAAACCATATGAAAGGTGACAAGAGTAAGTTTTTTAAACTTCAAAAGTATGATGTTGGTCTTGTTAAGTTTGGTGATGACATGTTTGCTAAGATCTATGGAAAAGGTTCAATTAGTTTTCATGGAAAGTATAAAACATATGGTTTTCTTTATGTCAAGGGTCTTTGGCATTATCTTCTTAGTGTAGGATAAATGTGTAGTAGAGGATACAATTTTGTGTTTCAGCATGATGGTTGTGAAATCAAAAAAGAAAGCTCTAGAAGTTTGGTTGTTACAAGAACAAGGATAGAAAGAAATGTTTATTAACTCAAAGGTGGTATTGTTAAGTGCTTTATGTCACAAATCAATGAAAGCTAGCTATGACATAAAAGAATGGGTCACATTAACTTTGATAGCCTAGTGAAGATCAATTATATTGATGTTGTGAGAGATCTACCAAGGATTACAAAACCTATCAATGCAATCTAAAAAGAATGTCAGTTTGGAAAGAAAACAAAGAAGAGGTTTAGAAATAAAGAATATTCTAGAATATGACCTTTGGATTTGGTTCATATAGACCTATGTGGACCTACTAGAATAAGAAGTTCTCAAGGTGATAGGTATTTCATGTTATTAATAGATAGTTATTCTAGAATGAATTGGGTGAAATAACTTATAGAAAAATCAGAAGCTCCAAATAAGTTTAAAGCTTTTAAATCTATGGTTGAGAATGAAATGGATTTGGAAATCAAGTTCTTGAGGTTTGACATTTTGTTAAGATCATGGAATAAAGAGACAATTATCAGCTCCTTGGACTCCTCGACAGAATGGAGTTGTGCAAGATAGTTCAGGAAGCAGCAAGAACCATGATAAAGGAAGCTAATCTATCATATTTCTATTGGAGAGAAGCAAATCATACTATATTATACATACTTAATAGAGGACAAGCAAGAGTGAATAATTCAAAGACTGCTTATGAGTTATGGTATGGAAAACCTCCTATTGTGAAATATTTCAAAGTGTTTGGAAGCAAATGTTATATTAGGAGAGATGAAGAAAACTTAGGAAATTTTTATGCAAGGTTTGATGAAGGAATCTTCCTTGGATGCTATACAAAAACCAAGGCATATAGATTCTATAACAAAATGTTGAAGAAGATTGTTAAAAGTGCAAGTGTTGAAGTGGATGAAGAACCACATCAAAGTTTTTTGTTGATAAAAGGAGATGAATCTGATAAACCCCCTTGTAGTGAAGAAGAAAAAGATGAAGAGAAAGAAAAATAGATGACAATTGAAGAGGAAGAAGATCTGGAAAGGATCCCTAAGACTCCTAAGTATGTGCAAAAGAATCATTCTAGAGATCAAATCATTGGAGATAAGAGAAAATGTGTGTTGAAAAGAAAAAAAGCAACTATGATAGAGGAACAAGTAAAATTTTGTTTACTTTCAGAAGTAGAACCTAAAATAGTAATTGAGGCATGCAAGGATGAGAATTGGATCAAAGCTATGGAAGAAGAGTTGAGACAGATTGAGAAGAATTAGACTTGGGAATTGGTCCCAAGACCAGCAAACAAGAATGTAATATGGACTAAATGGGTTTTTAAGAACAAACTAAATGTGGATGGAAAGGTTGTTAGAAATAAGGATAGACTTGTGTGTAAGGTCTACTCACAAGTTGAAGGAATGGATTTTGAAGAGAATTTTTTTCTGGTGACAAGAATAGAATCCATTAGTTATTTTTTGGCATTTGTAGCACATAAAAAATTTAAGGTGTATCAGATGGATGCCAAGTCCGCCTTCTTGAATGGTGAGTTAGAAGAAGAGGTTTACACTAAACAACCAGAATTTTTTTCATTGTTAGAGGATGTTGATATGGTCTGAAGATTAAAAAAGGAATTGTATGGACTCAAACAAGCTCCTAGAGCTTAGTATGCAAGATTGGATAGATACTTGTTACATCAAGGATTCAAAAGGGTACTTCAAATAACAATCTTTACTTCAAGATTGAGGGAGATCGGATCCTGATTATGATTGTGTATTTTGATGACATAATATTTGGAGGAAATGAAGGTATGTGTAAGAGATTTGTAGAGCAAATGCAAAAAGAGTTTGAGATGTCAATGTTTGGGGAGATGAATTTCTTCCTTGGGTTATAGATCTATCAATTAAAAAAAAGGCATTTCCATTTCATTCTTAGAGTATTATTACCAGATTTTTCACCCATGGCTCAATTAGGTAGAGCCTATTGATATTTAAAAGAAAATGGTACATTTTCTATTCCAATTACATTGCATTCATGTGTACAAGTGAAATAACTTGAGAGATTATAGAAAAAAAAATCATCACATTTATACAGATGCATGAAACATAAGAAGATTTTACAAATTTCTTCTAAAAAGTTATTTTATTGAATAGAAATATTCATTTAACTCACACAAGCCGTGAGTTTAACTTATGATTATTCAATGCAAATTGAAATAAACATACAC
Organism: Sequoiadendron giganteum; assembly: GCA_007115665.2. Lineage (NCBI taxonomy): Eukaryota > Viridiplantae > Streptophyta > Pinopsida > Cupressales > Cupressaceae > Sequoiadendron > Sequoiadendron giganteum. Next base: position 256,899,687 of record CM021101.1, read on the forward strand.
ATGAATAAGTAAATGAAGAAGTAAATGTGCATGTAGGGAGGGTAACCAATCATTTCCTCAGAATGACTGGTTCTATCGTGTCTTCTGTCCAACTGTCGTCTGAGTTGTCTTGACCTTCCTAGCTCCTTGGTACTCATGTTTCCTGCAATAAGTCAAAGCAATGTGTTAGAGCAACACTCTAAGCAATGAAGGGTCATAAACCATACATGATCATTTACATTATTTACCTATGCATGCATAAATCCATCTCTATGTGCATTAAAGAGTAAATGCATACTTTAGATGAGCAGAGGATGGTTAGAAACATCATCATACACATGTAAAATATGCATTTATTTCTAACATGTTTCTTCCATGTGCAGTTACAGGTACTTTTTTCATTGTTATTTCATCATGTTCAAAATTTAAGCATGTGGGATAAATGTGGCACCCACAAGGGTTGAGCCTAGTGTGTCCATCACATAACTTAGAAGGATAATTCATCACATAGTTCATTGCTTTTGATTTATACAAACAGGTGTACATCTTTTGTGACAATGTCTTGTGTGTCACTGCCAAAATGACATATACTCGTTACAGGAAAATCATAAAGAATGAAGTAAATGTTTGTGACAAGACAACTTATAGATATATTGATGTGCTCATTTATGAAATCATAGTTTAAGGCAACAATAAAAGAAAACATTGTTTCCTAAGAAAGCATTGTTTTATGCTGAAGTAATCTTTCAAAGATCATATCTATGCAACTGGATTTGGTTTTGCTACTAAAACTGCAATGAAGCAGGTTGAAGAAGGTATCAACAATGAATAAAAATAGTAGTGGCAAGAGCAAGAGAGTCACAGTAATTAGGCATGTTAATCTGGTTTCTAAGTTACTGATATCCATGAAAAAGGATGAGTTCAATAACATAAGATCAAAGAACTGAACATCACAAGAAGTGATCACAGAGTATAGTCCCTTAAAAGACAGATTACCATAAACAGAGCAGCAGTCATAGTCCCTTAAAAGACAGATTACCGTAGAAAGAGCAGCAGTCAAAAGACTTAACAAGCAGGACATAAATTGCAAACCAATGACGAAGATGCCCTAAAAATTTAAAGAATATTTTTAGAGTCAACAAAATTATGTGGAAGATTCTTTTATGGAGATAGGTCTAAGATCTCATGTGTATAAATATGAGGGAAACAATTTAGGCCACATCAACTAATTCTAGAAACTAAAGGTGAGGCAAAACTAAAATAAAAGAGTCTAATAGGAAAAGGGCAGAGCCTCTGAATGAACTAGCAGTGACAATAAGTCTTCAAGCTGAGTGAATGTTCATTTATTCCAAGATAATCATTGAAGTTTAAAATGGATAGAGACAATCAAGTAGATTTGAAGTCTAATGTGTCTTTGCATAATCCATATTTTGTAATGACTGCATGTCTGGTACAAGGTTCATAATTACAACTAGCTGGAAGCAAAAAACATGAATTTTTGATCTGGTTGTCCACGTGCCATCTCCATCATGGGTCTGTCTATTAGAATGCTTACAAATAACCAAAATAGCAAGGTAATAACCATTTGGAATTAATGATATGGAGGTATAAGTAGTCACAAGCCTCATGTCAAGGTTTTCGAGGTAGAGGACAGTCTCTCTCACAGACCATGAAGGTAGATTATGTAGAATTATGAATGGTGAATGTGATTATTTACATTGTTGGTTGTTCATGATGCAAGTTAAATTGAAAGTTTTAGAATTTCAAGCTACAGGGTTTCAAATAGGTAAAACCCTCGACGGAGAAACATAAAAGACTATGAAACCCTTTTATTTTCCAAGCAAGGGTAGCCATGAAAAAGGGGTTTCTACAGATAAGTCAATGGGAGGTGAATCATAGCCATAGCCGCGGCCCTGCAGAGTTTTGAAGGAGGATTGTTTTTTTTTAAAGGCCAACAGAAGAGGCCTTTGTGGTTTTTCTTTTGTGGAAAATCTAAGAAAGCAAAATAACCCAGGAGGGGTTTTCTTTATTTTATCTAAACATCAGCTATATTCAAAGGTCAATGCAAAAGCAATAAAATGGAGATTCAGGCCACTCTAGCCTGTGACCATAAGAAAGATACAGGAGAAGAGTTTTGAAAAGGGTCAAGCAAGCAAATGTAGTAAAGAACACAAGTGGAACTCGAAGCTATGAGAAAACCCTTATGGGTTTTTGTTGTAAATTTGAGGAACTGGAAATGATTATGGCGAAACAATGAAAAATAAAGAGATGATATAACCTAGGTGAGGTTTTCTCCCAAATGAAAGGAACCATGGCCTCATAGGAGAATTACAAGGTGGTTAAAAGTTGTAGGTTTAATGAAAACCCACAAAATCTTGTGGAAAGCTACAAAGAAATTAATACAAGAATCAATAAATGGTTTATCATGGCAGCGCCCAAGGAAATGAGGAGAGCAACAAATAAAGAAAAGATATAATGAAATCATCCGAGAATATGAAATTGGCCGCGACCTGTAAGCTTCCAAAGAGCTTCAAACTGAAGTAAAAACCAGATTTGTAATAAAATCAGACTTACCTTCAAATTCTTGTATTAAATCTCCAAAGAGAAACCTTCACAATGGCATCAAAGACAACTTCCAATGCAAAGACTTAGCCTAGAGTTCTTCCCTGACAGCCCCGACTAAGCTTCTTCCAGAAGTTCCAAAAAATGAATGAAGCAAGTGTCTTTTTTTTTTTTTTTTGCCTTTTGATTTTTTTTAGGGTTGCTAACTCTAATATGTTGATAGATAGTGACATTTTTTCCATTCTTTCAAGAAATCAAATGCTAAATTATATGATCTCATGGCTAAGGAAAAGTATTCCATGCCTTAAAAATGAATGTAATTCCTTATGTGTTCCACAACTTAAAAAATGTAACTGCCACATCAATATATGAATGCCACCTCAACACATAGGTGCCTTGTCAACCTGCATGTACCTTAAGAGATTCATAAAGTTTTATTTGCATATTTATCTATTGTAAAATATATGATTTTAAGGTGTAATTATAAGCCTTAATAATCATATTATTGTTATTTAATGCAAATAAAGGTGGCTTGGTCAATTGAAGAGATAGTTATCTATTGTTGATGGCTTTTGAGAGACTCTTGGGAAGTTGGAATTTGTTTAACAACATAAGGAGGAAATTTAGAAATGATTCATCACTTTGTTGAAGGAATAAAGACTATTTAGAGAATTTTTAGAAGTAGTTATGGTTTGATTAAGTCTTGCATGACTTTTTCATCCATTATGAGCTCTTCTTGAAAGAATATAGGTGCTATATTTTTGGCTTTTTGAAGCCATCCGACCCCAAGAAGCTTCCAACTCCTATTTTAGTGGAACAACTTGAGCTTGGTTACTTATGCCTTTTTGTAACATATTTAGAGTCAGTTCTTCTTATGCCAATTTGGGGAGTTGGAGATTTTTGAAAAATCCTTTCTCAACTATGCATGCTTTGTAACTCATTTGGGGATATGAAATACAAAAAATACCTTGAAAACTAGTGTTAGTCTTATCTTACCTTCATTTTTTCTTGCGAGTTTAGTGCATTGTCAAAGTGATTGATAAAGTTAATTGTGAAAATTTTCCATTTCCTTTTAATTTTGTCTCATATATCATGCTTTTTCTACAAAATTGGGACTATGCAGGTTGTGAAATGTGCTTATTAAGTTTGCATTTGAACTTTTAAAGTTGTGGAATTTATCTTTCCTTCTTGAAAACATATGCAGATCAAGCCTTTTCGTGAAATATTTATGCATAAGCCTACAAAATGTATGTTGTGTAGATGCAATAACTATCATCAGTTTTTCCCAGTGTATGTTAATCTATTTGTTTCATAATTCCTGTCCGTTCGATGTATCACCCAGTTTAAACTTTCAGCTTTTCATTTATGTTCTTTCTCCCTTTTCCTCAATAATTCAGTAGTTAGGTGATATCATACCAAAAGGAAGCCGACCTTCTCCAAAGGTTCTTTTCCAAATCTAGGTGACCCACAACCTAGAAAAGTTCCCATGATCTCTTTGAAATGCTAAGTGTTGCAACTTAATATGTTAAATTTTGCATCTTAGCTAGGGTGCAATTTCTAGGAGTTAACAAGTATGTCAAGGAAATATTGAAGAAGTTTGGAATAGAGGATTCTAAACTAGTATGTACTCCAATGGTTACTAGTTGCAAGTTGAGAAAAAATGATGAATCTCCTAAGACATATCATAGCAAGTATAGATCAATGATTCCAGTGGAATGCTATATATTACTACTACTAGACCAAATATCATGCATGTAGTTTGTCTTGTGGAAATATTTCAAGAAGATCCTAGAGAATCACATGTGGCAGCAGTCAAAAGGATATTCAGATACTTAAATGAAACTCTAGATTTTGGTCTATGGTATCCTAGGAATACTGATTTATCTTTGTGTGCTTATATAGATGTAGATTGTGTAGGTTGTGAAGATGACAAAAGAAGTATAACTGGAGGTTCTTTCTTTATTAGAAGTAGGTTGGTTTCTTGGTTGAGTACGAAGCAAGATTCAATGTCATTATCTACTGCAGAGGTATAATATATTGTAGCAACATCGTGCTACACAATTTTTGTGGATTAAGTAGACATTGAAGGATATCAAAGTGTCATATGTTAAACCTATTTCTATCTTGTTTGATAATACAAGTGCTATCAATATTTCAGAAAACTTGGTAATGCATTCAAAGACAAAGAATATCTCTATCTGGTATCACTTGTTAAGAGAGAAAGTTATAGAGAATAAGGTGAAGATGGAGTATGCGCCTACAAAGGATCAAGTTGTAGACATTTTCACAAAGGCTCTTCCAAAAGATACATTTGAGTACCTCTAGTCAAAGTCAGGGGTTATTGCCCCTCCTTTCAACTAGATGCATAAGTTGATGCATCTGTCTAGGTGAGCTATTCAAGTTACAGTCTTGGTCCTGGACTAATGAAGGATACCTCTCAGGGGGAGTAGGTAGTGTTTTTTAGTTGGTACAATTAGGGGGAGCATATTTTGCATCCCTAAGAAGTGAGTGGAGAGAGAGAGTAGTAGAGATAAAGTAATTTTTTTGTGTTGCCTAAAGTGAAGCTTTCAGGTGATGTCAAAGGGAGAAATTGTTTCCCTTTTCTATTTATGTCAAAGGGGGAGAGAAATTGAAGTATGAAAAAATCCTCAAATAAGGGGGAGAAAAATGAAGGAAAGGGAAAGAGAGTGAAGTTTGAGAAAGTGGTAGAAATGTAAGGAATGTACCAATTAGAGGGAGAGTTGTATGAGTGTTGGAGTTACATAGTTCCTTTTGTTGATTGATGGTTTTTTAGAGTTGTTGTTGCCATCAATGACAAAGGGGGAGATTATTGGATATTTTTTGGTGTTTTCATTAGTGTTGTCATTGATGTCAACCTCTAGTATGGTCAGGAAGATTGTTGGAGATTGTTGCACTATGTTGTCATTAGTGTTTTGATTTGATGTCAACCTCTAGTGTTCTCATGTTAAGAAGTGTTTGTGGTATTGAGAAGGTGTTATAGATGCTATATATGTTGAGAATGTGTTTGTGGTTTTACTATTTCACTTGGTTTCCAAGTTCTTTTGAGAAAAAATGAATAAAAGAGTGTGTAGTGTGATAGAGGCGTGTTGGGTGTTGTGCTCTGCATTTCTTCATGGTTGAAGATATGCTTGTTCAGTTTGGATGTGATGATTAGAGGTGTTCATAGGTGTTATATCTAGAGTTTCAGGTTTTAGATCATGCAGCAATGGAAGTTGTGTTTGATAGTGTGTTGCCTATGAAGAAGGTTGTCTGGGAGAAATGAGATTGTTCTACATTTCTCTGCATTGAGTTTAATTTTCTTGTGTTTTTGGGAATGTGCTAATATTGTATGCATCTACCTTTCTCTAGAGTATTTAGTGTTTAGTTGTTTCACAAGGATGGTGAGTGAGATGTATGTTTGTGGTAGTATGGATGGTTGCACAAAATGAAAGTGCTCTTTCATTTCAGGTGGTTGTGAAAATATTTCTAAATATTTTGATGGTTTTGAAATATTCCTGGATGTTGTGAATTTTTTCTATGTGGTCCTTGTGGTGTTTCTGGACCTGGAGAGGTGTGTATGTGGTCACATGTTAGTGTTAGTGAAAGTTTGGACAACCTGGCATGCTAGTGCTAATTACAAAGGTTGTTTGTTGTTTGTGGAAGCATGGCGAACTATGTCAGTGTAGATTTGGGTCCTAGTTAACCCTTAATATGGTCTAAATTCACTTCTTTCCATCGTGAAAGTGTTTGGTACCAACCTATTTGTTGGTTGCATGTTTGAGGTGTATACATTTTATTATGACCGACATGGAGAAATTTTTTGAGGTTGTGGATATATAAGCAAGGTTAATTATTGGATATATGTGTGGTAGATGTGAGAGTGTTGTAAATGATCAAGTGTGGTGATTTGAGTGAAAGATTAAATGTCTAAGGCTACCATATGCAGTGAGTAGAAGGTGTCCACATTTTTAGTGTGCTTGAAGTTGCTAGAGGTAGTGAGACAAAGGTTGCAGATGGTGTAGAGTTGTAGTGGTGTATTTTTTCTATTGCTTTGAGATAGTGAATCTCTTTGTAATAGTCTTCTTCTATTCTTCTTTCTTCTGGACAGTGAGTCCTTTGGGTAGTGAGCCTTTAGTAGTGAGACATTATTCTCTTTTGGGTAGTGAGCCCTTCTGGTAGTGAGCCTATTGTATTTGGTGTTTCTATTCATATATATGTGAGCTAATCCTCACCATGGTTTTTCCTTGATTAGGGTTTTCAATGTAAATCTGGTGTTCTCTTGTGTATGGTATTGAATGTGTTTATGTTTCATACATTTACATTATGTTGATAATTAATAAGATTTTGATGCTTAATAAGGGAATAAGGTATTAATGTACAATAATTCACACCCCCTCTCAGTTGTCCTGTGTGTCTAACACAAGTTCATTATCTTGGAGAGGAGATATGAAGGATGTACTGGTAATAGTGTATATCGAGGCATTTTCAAATAAATATGTTATACACATGGGTAAGTCATCAATATTTATGTTATTAGATGGAATAAACCAAGAAGAATCTTCAACATCCTCATTTAAGATATCCTCAACAAGAGGGATCACATTTTTGTTTGAGTTGTACCCAAGACCTTTGTTCTTTGGTTGCTTCTTTAGGATAATGAGTTCATGCATACCTTTTTTCTTTAAGCCAAGTCCATTGGTACCTGTATATCCCATATTTTTGATCAATAAATAACCTTTGTTATTTGTATCAACAGGAAGAGGAGGTTCCTCTTGTTCCTCTTAGTATACCCATTGGAAAGATCTCCTTCATTGTTGACTTTTGTATTTTAGTTCACCACATTTTGTGAAGATATTTGGATTAAACTTGATGATTTTAGTCACTTTCTCAATATGGTGGGGTTTACCATATGATTTGGGAGAAAGTGTAGTGAGAGAATATGGTGGGGTTTTCCATATGATTTGTGAATATAGTTGGATTAAATTAGGGTTTTGAGTTGTTATAGAGTATATTTATAGAAGGTAAAAATCATTTGTGAAGGTGTGGTGGAATGATGCATTGAGATTGTGTAGTATGTTGAAGATGAAGTGTGTGAAGTCAATGTGAAGGAATAATTATGCAAAAAAGGGACTAAAATATCACATATGGTATATTCTTCTTTATATCAGTTCATATTAATAATTCTCATTATAATTCATGTATTTTTCTCTAAGATAGTGTGTCTCATCAGGTCCTTGTATCTTGCTCTAATGTTGTACACCTTAGTTTGCAAGTCCATAGGCAGTGAGCCTTAAACAACATTATAATATTTTTAATTAGTGAGACTAAGCTTCATATATTGTGAGTTACCTCTCATTATGGTTTCTCCATCATTGGGTTTTCCACGTAAAAATCTCGGTGTCCTTATGTTGTGCATGTTCTCCATTTCTTCTTTTCTTTTAGTTAATGGGACGTGACGTTTAATCTGCAAATGGAATGGTTAAGTTTTAAGGTGTTTTAATTCACCCCCCTCTCAGCACTACAATGTGTTCAACAACTGGCATCAGAGCCAAGTACCTTTGAGAAGCTTAATAGTCGATGTAGATCCTCCACTTGAACACATGGGTTTTTTAGCAACGATCAGTGATATGTTCATTCCACAACCAGATCTAGAAGTAATAGAACCTGAAGGTTGGGACATCAATTCAGATGATTGTGAAGTTGATTTTGAAGGAGAAATCGAGTCCTCTCTTGAAGATCTAGATGAAACAAGATTGTAAAATATCAAATATGAGTTCATGCTAGAAAAATAAAAAGAGACAATTGACAAATTGAAGGAAAAAGATAAAGAATCAAAAGAAGAGATTGACAAATTGAAAGCTCAAATAGGAGGAAATGGATGCAAGACTAAAATCAAAGAAGTTGAAGATATGATATCAAATATAAAAGTCAAATTTGAAGAAGGCAAGAGGATTGAGGATTGTTTGAATACCAAGCTCGATGATAAAATTGTTGAGTGTTTAAAGCTTGAGGAAGAGATTATATCTTTGGGAAAAGAACTTGAAAAGAAAAAGAGAAAATTGAAAAGGGTCTAAAACTAAGAGGAGTTTATGTAAGTCTTGATGAGTTGATTAAAGCTTGACCCTAAGCAAACTGCTCCCATCAAGTTCAATAGTAACTACTATGATTGTAATAAGTTTGGTCATAAGGGAGTTGAGTGTAGAAGAAAGATGAGTCAAAATTCATTTAGGCCTCCAAGGTACAATTCTTTGAATTCTCAATCATTTCATGGTTAGTGCTATGCTTGTAGTAAATTTGGTCATAAGGCTAATGAATATAGACGTAAAATGATAAGGAATAGTAATGTTATGAATTCTCAATCCTTCTATGGTTACTGCTACACATGCAACAAGTTTGGCCATAGGGTTGTTGATTGTAGACCCAATATGATCTAAGAAGTAATTATTCTCTGTGAGCTAATATATCCTGCTACAATTACAATAAACCTGGACACATTGCAAGGTTCTACAAGGGAAATAATTCAAGATCTTTTACTCCTCAAAATAATTTTGGCATTGGTCAATAAAATAAGGAAATGAAAAAAGTGTGGCAGAAGAAGGAAGAAAGTGAAGTAAATAGTGAATTTGTACCTTAGCATAGTGCAGATGAATCCTCCGATAATTGAAGAGAAAGTATTGGCTCAGGGGAGTTGCAATTATAAATATTTTCAAACCCCTACAAAGCATAAGATGTTGAAGTCTTCAGTATAATTGTTATTAAAGTGACATGGATATGTTTGCTTAAGGTTCCAGAGAAAATACACTCTCTGTGGAAGTGTGATGAAATATTATGGATCTCTGTGATATCATAGACAAAAAAAACTTCTAGTAAGAAATACATTTAATTAGGAGTGACTATGTTGGTGTGAAGAATATTTAGTTCCTATTTGATCAAAATTTATCTCATTCAAACTATATCAAGTGTGTGCAAGAGCTAAATAATTGAAGAATATTTTCAGTGTGTTGCGTGCAAAACCTAAAGAATTTTTTACAGGTATTTCTCTAGTTTTTCTTGTAAAACCCTAGTATCAGAAAGTGGTATCATGGCTACACCAATTATCTTTGATGTTGTTGAGAGGCCAAGGCCCAAATATAAGAAGTTTCCATTCAAATCAATGGAGGTGGACATAGATGGTGCATTTTCAAAAGTTCCAGTGGATGTTGTGTATTGCAAGGATATAAGGATTTACATCCATACCTATTTGAATAAGACTAAACATACATCTTCTTTTGAAATGGTTTGGCATGAATTGCTAAATGAGAATGGAGTATACAAGCTAGAGTATGCGAATATTGCTACAAAAGGGTTGGACATTTGGAAAGATTTTCTAAAATTTTGTGAAAGCAAGGAATGGGTAAGAATTATCATGAGCCACATTCATGGGGATTTCATTTGGCTTTGAAAACCCTACATTATCACAAAGGATTTAATTAGGGAAATTACTAATCTTTGTGCCTCTGGACCAGTCTCAATGGTAAAATTTATGAAGAATAAAATGGTTATGGAGCTCATCGGTGCTAAATTTGATAAGAGATCCCTAGCAGTTAATGATATCATTGATCTTGGTGTCTGATATGCATGAATGGGGATTTCATATAATGTCTACTTCACAAATAGAGGAGTCAGCCACTGCCACTACAATTCACACCACACATCAAATGGTAAAAGAAGGTGCCAAATTTGATCTATGTGAGTTGTTAAGAGAGTAGCTAATGGAGAACCTAAGGAAAACAAAAGAAACCAATTATAATTTTAGGTTTGGTTCTTTGATTATATGTCTTACTCTCTTATTTTTGAATGAGTTACTTGGTTTTAAGGGTAAAATATGGAACAAATTCACTCCGGTAGCAACATAAATTAAACAACATATAAAAAGTTTTGATAATGAGCAAGCTTTCACTACTTTCTATTGGGGATTTTTCAAGAATTTTCAAAATGAGATGTGAAGCAGATATATGATACCATCTAGTTTAGTCCGAAAGTGTGAAAATGAGATAACTTTTATGGTAAACAAGGATGATTATTTTACGGAAGAAGTAGAACCTAGAACCTCATGGATATCTAAGCTACCCTATGAGGTTGAGAATGAATTTGTACAAGGTTATGTAGATATTCTTCTATCGAAACCTAAGGATCCCAAAGTGAAAAATATTTGGTACATACAGAGAAATTATGGATGAGATTTACCGGAAGCAGAGAGAAGAAGCCAATGAAAAAAAAGTGGAAAGAGTGTTTAAGGAGACTGGCGCTCCATGGAATTCAAAGATAAAAGATAAAGATGAGCTCCAAAAGATATTGGTTACTTCTTCAATGAATACATATGATATCCTTGCAGAGGTTTCCATTGCCAAATCTGTTCCTCCAAAAGCCAACCAAGGTCCAAGGATATTAGGTAGATGTTCCTCTATTGTTACATTTTCTCCATAGCCCTCTGAGTCCACACAAACATCTAGCAGTAAAAGGAAAGCTACATTTGTAACTCCTCGAAAGAAAAAGGCCACTAAAGCTGGACATGATAGTCCTAAATGAAAGGAAAAGAGAGAGAAGACAAATAAGGAAGAATCAGATGATGTTGAAGAAGTTGAAAAAGAAGATATCTTCTTGCAAAAGAAGAAAGGGAAGAATATTGCAAAAGAGGATGTTGAGAAAACCCCTCCGATTACACATGAACCACTTGATTTTGGGGCCATCCTAAATGTAATTGTTGAGTATAGCCTATTGGATGATACAATGGAGATACATTTGGATGTCCCTCTCAAAGACAAGAAAATAATTGAGGAGGCAGTCATTGAATATATTCTCATGCAAAAAATTCCCTTGAATGATATTTTTGACAAAGCTTCGAATATCCTTGTTGAGACTTTGAGACAGAGAAGAGAAGAAGCTATCGAGGCAGATGAAAAAATGAAACAACAAGCAATTGAAAATTATGGGGTCTTTGTCTCCCAAGAAGAAAAGAGAAAGATTTTTTGGAGACAATTCAAGGAGCTCCACACTAAAAGGAGAATATATTTGCTAATGAGCTTGGATGAAAGTGTCAAAAGGAAGATCCAGAATGACACTAAAGAGGCTACAAAACAAATCATCAATGCTTTGCATAGTAAAGTTGATATTGATCCAAAAGTACCTAATCCAAAAATTACAAATGAGAAAGACATATTTGGTTAAAAAGAAGTACAAGGACCCTTTAGACTACAAGAAGGAGAAGGTATCTCTAGTGTGCAAGAAGTGCAATCAATCTCCGATATGGAGGTAGAAAAAGAAGAAGAGAAAGAGTCAAATGAAAAGACAACCAAAATCCTAGAAGAAATGAAGATGGTTGAGGTGAATTCTAAGGATCAAGTTCCTTCAGATGAAATTATTCTATAGGATATACCTGATGTGTCTCCTCAAGACATAGATCTATCAATATTTTAGGGAAATGTGATTGATGGTGATGTAAAATAAAATCAGGAGACTGCTCTTTCGGTGAATAATGATGCACAAGGTGCAGTTTGTGTCCCTCCTCCCGAGAGTTCATAAAATGATGAAAAAAGAAAGGGGACAATCCTAAAAAAGTTTAGGATGCAAAGGAGAAGGTAGTTGAGAAGCAAGATGCTTTTGTAGGTCAAGGTTCTTCATAAAATTATTTCAGGGACCTACTTGGAATGAAAATGCAGTTTCAACCTATGGTAACACCCCGACTTATGTAGATTCCCACTCATGAGGGGAAAGTTGAATTGTCAAACATTCCTCCCTTCCATAAGATACAACTTGGTGATATTATATGTGCCTCTACAAGAAAGGAGATTCTATAGGAACACATGAAGAAGACTAGTTTAATTAATGATGTAGTGAAAATTATTGAAAAAGGTTTACTAGAGGTAAACATAGAACCTTCCTTGCCTCAGAAACAAAAGTTGAAGTTGTTAATGGATTCTTTTAAGGATCATTCTTCACATATTACACAAAAGAAAGATCAAGAGGATTTGAGAAAGGTAATTGATAAAAGAAGGGCTGAAGTATCTGATGGATGTGCTAGTGCACATAATAAATTGCAATAAAATTGAAAATATTCAAAAAGTGTGTGGATGAAGTTACTGTTCTATATCAATTCTATTTAAAATGGCCTTGTTCCACTAAAATCATCAAAGATCAGATTGACTCCATGAGTCACAAATCACTCAAATGGAAGGAATATCTGATCAATCAAAGGATAAGGATGGGGCAACTAGATCTCAAATTGAAACTCTTCACTTATGGTTGTCATTACTTCAAGACCAAAGAGAGAAAATAAACAAGTAGTTTGGAAAATTAAGGGAAGCAATTAATGTGAGACTTGCTTCACTATTTAGGTTTCTCAATGAAGCATAAAGTTTGAACAAAAAATGAATACTCCAAGCAATATGGAGGAGGTTGAGGATTTTTGCATGCAATTTGAATGCCAAAATAATGTTATCACTTCAAAAAAAGAAGATTGGGTTTCAACTCTAGAGAAATTTAAGGTAATTTACAAGAATATCTTACCTTCTGAAGAAGTTGTAAAGGAGTAAAATAAGACAGTTTTTCCTTTGTACAATTTTGTGGAGAAGTGCAGTAATGTTTTGAGTTTTTGTTGAAAATATTTTGTACATAACATTTTTTTGAGGCATATCCATCTCAAGGGGAGTATTGTTTTTAGAATCCATATAGTAAGGGATATTTCATACAAGTTTAGGGTTGTTATAAGTAAGAAGATATTATTCCCTTTGCCCTTAATGTCAAAGGGGGAGAGAAGGCTTGCAGATATATGTGTTGTTTCCATCAATGACAAAGGGGGAGATTTTGGGTAATAAGTTTTGTCATTGATGCCAAATATGTGTGTTGAAGTTTTTATATACTACGAAGATAGTGCAAGTGTAGAGATATAGTCGACAATGCAGTTAGGTATATGAATGGTAATCCATCTATTGTCTATGTGTGATGCAGAGTTTGGAAAACCTATTCCAATATGTTTCCTACATGCCTACGATGATATCATTCCTATTTAGTGTACCACACATTGAGATAAGTTGCAAAAAGAATTATAAGGCATTTATATTGTATACTTTGAGGCAGTCATAGTATTTTGGTATGCATCCCTCTGTAGTCCAAGCTTTTATCTCATGGTTCAAAAGATAAGATGGTCAAAATATGAAGGTGTTATAATTAAGAATTCAAGTCATTACATCTTGCACTGTGAAAGTTATAAGTGACTATGTTTCGATCCATGCTCTAACACATTAAAGTGTTGATGAAAGTGTATGCTCTACATTCCTTCAGGTGTGAAGTGATGGCCTTGTAGTTTTGAAGAAATGATCAGTAATATTAAATGCACACTAATTTTCAATATTTGGTGTTTTGATGGTCTGCAAGATCAATTTTCAAATGATAATTTGTTGTTTGTCCAGAATGCTCTATTCTTGTATATTCAGTGGGTTTCTTCAGTTGTGCCAACATATGATAATCAAAAATTTCAAGAAAAGGTTGAAGAGATATTATGCATGGACTAAAATTTTTGCATCTTGGTCTGCATGAAGGTTTTGGCTTCTCCTCGGTGGTACAAAGTTGAACAGTTGACATTTTTGGTGGTGTTTTCATTGTTTGGGCTGACAAGATTGGTTCCTTCATTTGTGATTAATCTTGATTAGTCATTTTTCTCTTGGAGGATTTGTTGTGATACATTTGGGCCTTGATATGTCGTGTGTTGATCCACATCTATTTTTATTTTCATATTGTATATGTTTGGACCCGACCTATGTGATAACATATGTTTCATCTAAAAGGTCATCTTGGAGCTGACTTAATTGGGGTTTTGAGTTGTTGTGGAGTATATTTATAGAATATCAAAATCATTTGTGAAGGTGCGGTGGAATGATGAATTGAGATTGTGTAGTATGTTGAATATGAAGTGTGCGAAGTCAGTGTGAAGGATTAATTATGCAAAAAAGGAACTACAACATTAGTAAATGTTGGATGCTTCTTTATAGAAGTTCATATTCATAGTTCTCATTATAATTTTCATGTATCCTACTCTGAGATAGTGTGTCTCATGAGGTCCTTGTGTCTTTCCCCAAGGTTGTACACCTTAGTTTGCAATTCCATAGGTAGTGAGACTTAAACAAAATTATAATCTTTGTAAGTAGTGAGCTTCATATATTGTGAGTTAACTCTCATTGTGGTGTTTTCCTCACTGGGTTTTCATGTAAAAATCTTGGTTTCCTTATGTTGTGTATGTTCTCCATTTCTACTTTTCTTTCAGTTAATGTGATGTGATGTTTAATCTACAAATGGAACAGTTAAGTTTTAAGGTGTGTTGATTCACCCCCCTCAACACTACAGTGTGTTCAACAAGGTCATATCTACAACACCAAATAACCTTCCAAACACAAAATATAAGAAAAAAATAAAATTTATTCTACCAATGAAGAATACAAGCTTGGGTAAAATAATCAAAAGATGCTCAAGATACATAATGTACAAGAGAAACCTTGCTTATAAAGGCAAGGTGAGACCTAGGAATGCATAGAATTAAGGTAAGTGTCATAATCATATGCAATGAGAGAAAAATAGGTAAGTACATCTTAGTTGTACTCTAGAAGATACCTAAGTAAAATTAAGAACTAGGTGTGAGTAGGTCTTTGAACAAAATTGATTAGGGAATAGCCCTTTTCACATCGACAATAATAGTGATAGGTTTAAATATAAATAATTAATAAGTATCCACCCCTAGCCATTGAATATAAGGTGCATGGTTCCATTGGTAGCTAATATTAAATTCCTATACGTAGTTGTTTATATGTGCACATATTCTTTTTGAAGTATGTTAAGAATAATATCCGTATTATAGTATTCAATGATACTCCACCCAACATACATATATAAAATTAAGAGAATACTCTAGGAACATAAACTATTTAATTTTATTCCTCAAGAAAATATAACATCACACATACAAATTTAAACTATTTAGAAAAATGCCTCAAAGAAAATTTGACTCGGGAAATGTCTTGCTTGTAGGGAATGTCCCAAAAAGGCTCATTAAAAATGTCTTAGAAATTTTTAAGCAAATATAACTAACAAGTGTGGACACTTCCAAAAATATCAAAAACCTTATTAATAGAAATATATAATATTCTTAAACATAAATCAATTTAAAACATGTCATTTTAGTTACAAGAGTGAATGATTCAAAATTAAATACTATTTTAAGATAGTGATGTGAAAGGAGTGTGCATAGCTCTAGGAATGATGTCGAAGATAATTCTAATGTAGGTGTTGAAATTTTATTTGTTTCCTCCATATTGGCATCTATAAAAACACTAGACTACAAAATATTTGTTATACCCATTCTATATACATTTTTTTCTACATAATGTTCATTGGTTCATGTTGTACCATTTTTTTTGTCATTTCCCATTCCACCTCTACTTCTTTCTAATATATTTCCTCCTTTGGATCCTTCACAAAATTGAGAATGCTTGTGTTATATCCATGTTCTAGCCTAGGTGAACATCGATCAATTGAATGACACTCTTCCATTGATAAATTTCTTCTCTTGGGTATCAACCTTAATGGATATAATATTTGAAAAAATGTATGGTTATAGGGACTGATTTTTTTTCAAGGTATCTAACATTAGCTAGATTCACATCATAAAAGAGATGAATGATCAAGCTATGGGTTCTCAACATTCCATCAACCTCCTTGAGACACCATGTTGAGTCTGGATAAACTTTGGAAAATATAGGAATGCATATGACATTTCTCTCAATAGCTCTTTCCAAGCTTCAATAAATCATCCCTCCCATTTCCAATTTGTTGGAATGAAAAAAATTCTTGATGTAGAGAGAGAGCTTCATACAGATGATCAACTAAAATCTTTCTCACATTTGGTCCCCTAAAACTCAAAAGTATATAATACCTCTTATCACGTTCGAAGGTAAGTTTACTTGTGGGAGGATTGAATTATTCCATCTTAAGATCTAAATTTGAAGAGGAAGGCTCGCTAATGATAGAAATAAAATATAGGGTTCAAACCATTTCTTTAAATTTGAATTGAGTACTACAAATGTTCAACTCCCTCTTGATCACCTACTACTTGTACATATCTATTTCCTAAATTTTTCATGTAGTGTTCCTATGATAGCACTTCTTCCATGAGTGTTGCAAGTCCACACCATCCTCATATTCTCTCCCTCGTCCACCTACAACCTCTATTTTCTCGACAAGACATTTTTTCTATATTTAATGTTGAGTGAGTTTTTGTAAGAGATAAGATGGTTTGCCTCCTTTTGTCATCCACAAAGTTATTTCATATGAATCTTCTTTTTTAAGTATCTCTTTCCACCGATGCTGTCTACCAAACTTCTTGCATATTGAATTGATGTGTTGATGGAAGTCCATACCATGTTCAAGAGCTCCCACCAAATTCTATCAAATCAATTTTGTTTTCCTTAAGATGCTTGCAACCACCACATTCTTATTATTATTTTTTAATAAATATATTTGTTAACAATTTTACTTATTGATATAATGATTGTAACTTGATAGAAAAGTGGCATATCCATCTGTATTAATTTAATATATTTAAATACTATTTATAAACTCATCTACTCTATCCACATTAATTATATATAATTACTTAATTAATTAATTAACCTAAATATATTTAAAAAATAACTCTTCCATTTCTTTTCAAAGTTAAACATCAACATTCATTTAAGTACACAAACATTTTTCTTCATATGAGTTGTAGCTCAACATATGGTATCCGAGCACCAAATTTGTAGCCTCTTCAAATTCTAAGATATCTCACCTTGAGAAAAAAATTAGTGCATCTTAGAGAAAAAATACCTTTTCATTGTGCCTAAAACATCCAAAAACCTAAGGATCAACTATTCATTCACCAAAATATGAGAAGGTAAATTTTTGGGTGTTTTTTTTATTAGCACAAAAATCAAGGTTAAAATTATGTACAACCATACAAATTATATAAAATTGAATAATATTTAAACCATATGGTACCAGACAAGTATGGCCACCATTAGTTCATAGGTCTAACAAAAAAAAATACCGATGATCTTTTTTATTTTTACACCGAAGGCATATCCAATGTGAAGAATTTTCCCCCCGGAGTTTTATTTACAAATACAACACTTTGTGGGAAATATTAAACTGCAAGTTGCATTTACGCAGCCTCTATAATTTGGATTTTACACCAACTGTACAACAAATTCATCATTTATGTAACCTATGCAAGTTGGATATTACACCAATTGTACAACAAATTCATCTTTAGTATGCAATGGCTATTGTAGGGTGATGTTGTAACTTTGGTTCTACACTTTCTGATGTGCCTACTACCTGCAAGTGGGTATGTAATCATCAGAAGTGTGTGCATTTTCTTGCTAGGGTTTATCTGAGGAAAATTAACACCTTTTTCATAGTCAACAGTTTAGACTCCACAATTCTCCCTGCTTGTGCAAAATGAAGGCTTTGGAATAGGGTAAGGACATCCGCCAAAGCACAAAGCATAGAGAGCATTTGTCAGATGTAGTTACAACTGCCTCGGTAGACATGCATGCAAAATGTGGAAGCATAGACAAGGAACGCAAAGTGTTTGCCAAGATTCCTCAAAGAGATGTGGTCTAATGGAAGGCTGCACCCTTGGTGTTAATATGCTCTACTGCTTGTGTTAGTTGGAAGAAGCATTTTCGAGGGTTTCACTTGATTTTTTTTTGTGTTTATATCTTCCAGTAATGTGTACTATAGCTATTGAGAAATGAGCCAACCCCTTGAGAAGCTACATATAATGCATTTCCCATACTCACTGCATATTCATTTTATATACCTTTTATGGGGAAAAATAAAAGCTGGATATTAAACAAGCCATTTGGGTGAGTTCTGCCTGTAGTGAACTCAAAACTGAAATTTTGCATTTTTTTTTTTTAATAAAGAAGAACATCTGGGTTCACTGATTGTATATGTGTAGTGATTGTATTCACTATATATTTTTAAGCAAACCTAGAAGTGAATACTGGTATTGTTTGTATTTTTAAGTTTGTCATGATTGAGTGATATAAGCTGTGGATGTACTCAGCGTGTGTATGTGTGTAAACTAGTACTATAAACATACTATATGGGTATGCTGCAATAGGTGTGCCTAGAAGTGATTTTTTATTTTTAAAACACCTACAAGTGATTTTTTATTTTTTTTGTTTTAATGTTTATAGATATACTCTGTTTGAGTAATACTTGGAAGAGAATTTTATTGCAGTTTGTACTACAAGTTGGATCTACTTGCTGCATATTTGAAGTTGTAATAAGCAAGCTGGAGATATTGATTTTTTTTTCAAGTTTTTTCTTCTTATTTACAAATATAGTATCGTGGTTGTATACACAGGGCCCCATTCCAGACACAACCGAAAGCTACCACAAAATATATACAGAATTTTTTAAAATTTTAAACACTCAAAGCGCGAGCTTAACAGAGAAGCTATAGTTAATAAAACCATACTACCTGAAAGACACCTATTTATTAGAGAAATCCTATCCACTACATACCATAGCTAAAACAAGAAACATCAAAACTCCCGGGACAATAATACCCTGGCTTAAAAACAAGATTATATTTCCCAACGTGCCATACCACTTACCTAGAGGTGCAGTTTTCCAATGTGCATATGCACATTTATAAACTACATCACCAGACAAACACTGGGGTAATGTTTACCTCTATGGTGTTGGGCCTTCTGCATTCATTACACCATGAAATTTCAAATTTATTACCACTTATGTGCATCTAAGAGCTCTTGTTAATAGACCAGTCCCCAAAAAGGGCATCATGTACCCACTGGTAATTTCCATTGTTTCTTTGTGCATAGTTGCTACCATATTCCTCATCACTGAGTGCATATCTTGACATAATTCTTTCAATATCTAGACATCTACTTTCAATATCTTGACAGAATTCTTTCAATATTTGGACATCTACATTTAGTAGACGGATTTCCTCCTGCATCATCTTTATCTCCGTCTGTGCAACATCCACTGATATTGGTATTTTCCCTTTCCTAGAAGTTTATACCTATATGCCCATTATCACTTCCTCATTGGCTGCACTTTTAAAAAAATGTTGAAACCAATTCCCACTCTTCTTATTAGCTTTGGTAACTTCGTTACACTATTGTACATAATCCTTGGAGTAGTAGAATAATACTTTATGTTTTGTATGTACTAGATACTTTGGAAGCTAAACAATTATCTAGAAGATGAATTTGAACAGTTATCTAGAAGATGAATTCAAATGGTCACCTAGAGCACTATTTGAATTTTGAAAGATGTGTTGTTAGATTTCGTGATACCTTTTCAACCCATTACAGAGAGTGCAATTTTATTGAAATGTGCAATGTTATTTTAGGTACATAAAGGCATGCTTTTGCTTTTGTAATTTGTCTAATAACAGATTAAGGTAGACTTAATGTAGTGATAGTTTCATTTTGTAAATCTAATGATCTTGGCAGCTAGAGAATGTTGAGGTGATGCTTGCAATTGTCTTTGTGTGCTTGGTATTATTTTTATGGGTAATTTGTCTGGTAACAGATTAAGGTAGACTTATTGTGTTGTAGTTTCTTGCAAATTTGATAATTTTAGATTTCGTTAATCAATTTTGACCATAAATTACCACCATGTAAGTGCAGTTTGTCACCACGGCAATGCCAGCCTATTCTCAATTGCCTTGTGAATACTTAACTATTGGACTGGATATTGGTGGTGAAGAAAAGTTGCTACTTAGAACATGGTCCACTAAAAAATGCACGAGGCTTGTGAGGGAAAGCCTTCTTTCAGATGTCCTGTCATTTCTTTGTTATTGTTTGTTTCAGTTATACAATTTATGGGGTAACCTTGTTAGTATGCTTTAAGCAGCTTTTGCTTTAGGCTTCTTAAGTTTGTTCTTTATTCCTTCGCAGGTATTTTTGCTGAGCATAGAGTAGCCTTTTGAGAGAAGCTTTCCCGCTACTCAAGTTTGGTTAATTGATTATGTTTAGCACGGAGTTAATGGCTGGATCTTGCAAATATTCAAAACATATTATCAATAGCGAGTTGGGCAATTTTCGATTATAGGTTTGTATTTTAAAAAATATATTTTGAACATCTCATTTTTTGGTCTTCCAATCTTTAGCTAGATGACCCCTTCATTCGTGTTCAGTAGATCGCTACCTTCCACGCGATGGGGAGTAGTTTGGCAGAGGGAGCCCGTGAGATCAAACATTGTTGAGTGTTTTTTTGTGTTGAAATGGAAACATGGTGCCTGGTTTTATGTGGATTCAACCAATTTTATTTTTTCTTAAAATTAATTTGGAACAGTATCAGTATTTGGTTTTACAATCTTTAGGCATATGACCTTTTAGTTTAAATGGCTAATGCCCATAGGAAAAACACTATCAACATTTTTATCATATTCAATGTAGATTATGAGTATGAGCCTGTAAAATAGCCGAGGGTTCTAGTGCAAGGCAGAAGCATCTGCTGCAGATTGCTTATTATTATGTAGGCATTTGTGAAGGTAGGAGTCTATGTGAAATCCAATAGTTCTTGCTTTTGGGTGGAAGCATTTGCAGTGGCACATTATTGATTAACTTCAATTAATTACAGGGTATGATTATATAGTATCTATGGAGGTGGCACTTGGTGTGTTGATTTTATTTAATAGAGAGTTCAGTTTTTGCAGATGCTTATGTAGGAATTTGTGGAGGCAAGGAGGCTAATTGAAATCAGAGGTCAAGGGAATCAGAAGTGAAGCAAGGTGAAACCTGTGGGCTATGAGGATATTTTGGTTAATTTTGTTTTGGCTTTATGTGTTTGTGTGTTGTATGTCCCATGAGATTGATGTACATTGTCAACATGTATACAAAACTAAAAGTATTTAAATCAGTTTGGCAATTGGGGGCTTCAATTTATTTCTTATTTTAATGATTGTCATGTTTGTCAATGTTGACTCACATTGAAGTGTATGGAAACCTGAAAGTAATAGGGTATGCTACTAAAGTAATCTTTGCATAGAGTGGGACAACATCTTTTTAACCATGTTATGGGGCAGTCAATCGTTTTGCAACTTTGATGGATATGAGCGAAAGGAGAAGGATGAGATAGCATTTATGTTATGGTGTTATGCTTTTTAAATGGCGAGTAACTGAAGAGTACCTCCCTCCATTTTAATATGGCAAGAGTATAATTATGCAGGGTGGGAATCAAAGACAGTGGGAAAACATCAACATCAGAGGGTAGGAATCAACAAGACAGTGGAAAAACATCAACATCTTAAAGGTTGTGGGTATTCTAGGATGGCACCTTTGTTTTTTTGAATTGAAGCACTTTGTATGACCTCAAAATAGTTAACACAAGAAGCAATTCTCTACTGCTTGATGATAAATAGTCTATAGAATTCACATTCGCATTTGTGATTGAGCAAATGATGCTTGCGAAAATAATTTCTTAAAGCCAATCATCTTAGAAAAATGAATATTATCTTATTTTTATGGGTGAGTGGACAAGCTTGGGAGAGCATAGTGGGAATGAGTTTGAGTCGGTTATAGCTTAAATAAATCATCGTTGTCAATTTGCAGCTTTTTGATTTTATTGTTATTTTATTTTTAGGAGTTCAATTACAAACGATATTTTTTTTCCACAATTGCTGACCATTAAATGGAGTCTCTCATACGATTGTGTTTGATTTTTAGAATTCTTTAATTTTATTATCATTATCAAATTAGATTGTTTTGGTTCTTTGTGAACTTTCTAAAAGGTTTTCAACTTGTGTATGGTTCCAAGGTAAAACATATCTACTCTAATGCTTTTTGCAAATTTAGTTCACCGTGATAATAGGGACGTAGTGTTTGAATTCATCGATCTAGCACTTCCAGATTTTAAAAGATTATGCAGACTAATCTGTAAGAAGAAACCCTTATTTTATTATTCAAACAAGTATTTGTATTTGGATCAATAGTAGATTGATTCATATTTATATTTTTTTAATTTGATAATATTATGACATATTTGAATATATTTATTCAGCTCCAATTTATTTATATTGTTCATGTAATCTTTTATTACAATTTTTGGAGGTGGTTGTGTGTGTCACTACATGCTCACACTTTACTTTCATAAAATCTTGGTAATTAGAAAGTTTTCTTTTTAAATTAAAAAATTGTTAAAATCATTACTATAGTACTAGAACTAAATAGAACAATTTTTTTCCTAATTGAATTTCCACACCTCTTTGGCATACCCATTGCACACCAAGGTGCAATTGCTAGTTTTATAAAAAAATAATGAGTTGTAATTTTTGTGGTGTACAAAATTTGACTGAAGTAATTTTTCCCATGCATGCATGCACTAGCTTGACATCAATGATTTTATTATTTTCATCAATTTTCATCTTGAAATTCTTCATTAGTGGTCAAATTTTTCAGTAGCCCCTATGAGCCAATGCTAGTCAACTAGTTAACCACTCAACAAGCAACATCATCACCTTAGTCAACACCCCTAGCACCACAACCCTTGCCAAGGTCATATTGAAATAAAAAGGCTAGTTTCTCCTACTAAGTGCCCTAAGATAGGCCCACAAGTCCATAATAGGACCAGGGAATAACTCTTTTAGGCCCCAATTTTCCCTATAGGCCAAATTGGTCAAATTTTGGTAAATCAAGTATAACCTAGGCATCCTAATTCTGATTTTCACAAACTATATATTGTTTGAAAGTTGTTTCTAAGCCCAATATAATGGTTTGATTTATTTTTACATGTTTCCTATTGATGATTTTTGCATGCCCTTGAAGTTATATCAAGTTGTTTTCGCTTAGAGACTCATAAATTTTGCTTCATATCTTGGATTTTCACAATTCTTGTGGCATTGAAAACTTGGTTCAGTCTTCTACAAAGATCTTAGACCTATTTTCCATAAAATTTACTAATTACCTACTATTTTCATATAAAATTAGGTTTTCCAGTTTTTTGTTAGTTTCTTGAAACACATGTAAACAAGGTCAAAAATTTTGCATCAAGAATTTATTTTATTGCATTGTAAAGGCCTATACTACTATTTATAAATTTCAATTTTTATATTTTATCGATAAAAAATCATAGATCCAACTCATATTGCTCCACTTACACCATACAATTATTATGTGTTGAAAAAATAAGGGTTATACAGAGTGACCATTGGTACAAAATTTGAACCAATATAAGTTGCAAAGAAGAGAAAGTGGTTTAATAGGTGTGATGAATCTTTTGGAACATTATGCATATCTATATCTCTTGATCTTCTCTTTTGTGTTGAGTCTTTTACTAAACTTAATTAGATTTAAACTCAATTGGAGTCCTTCCTTGGGAAGCACGGTACATTGTGAGGCTTTCAATTGGAAAATGAGATTATCAGTTTGAATCTTACATATTTTGACAACATCTAAGAATTCTTCACCAAACTCAAGTCTCTCAGATTGTAGTTGACATAGTGTAGTATTTCCAAACAACAATCCTAGTTGATTCTATCTATCCTTTCCAAGCTTGGTCTTGACTATTTAGTATTTATTTCTACCTTTTATGCTATTAGATATGTACTTTGTACAAGATTCACTATTCCTTCACTTGATTATTTTTCTATATCACTCACCAAGGAGTAGGAAAAGTTGGTACAAAATAAGCTCATTGAAGTCTTCCAAATCACATGATCTTATTACAATGCAAGGAAAATACTAGAAGACTTCAAATATAAAATGCAAGAAACATAAACACAAGGATTCCAAGAACAATGAGAAAGCAAAGGAATCACATTTACATGATAACTCTAATTTATCTTCTTCCTTTTCTAAGGTGGAATCATCTAAGAAGGAGAGACTTAAATACATGCATATTGCAAAAATTTAGGATATGATGAGCATTAGTGTTATGCAAAGAAAATTGATGAGATGAAACACCTTCTATAGAAGAATTATTTTTAGTTATCTTCGTTTTTCTTTTGGTACATCCTATTTTCCCACTCCATCACCTACACAATCAGGACTAGCCACCATGGAACATGAAGTAGACAAGATGAAATTTCATGCACTCTTTGCATCCACTAGTTCACAATCCAACCAATGGATTATTTATTTAGAAGCCTCATATATGGATTCATCTTCAATTATGTTATCTTCATATAATCCTTGCATATCGCCACACATACTGATTGAGAACAAAACTTATATCAGTTTTTATGGTAAATAATCTATAAATAATGATGATGGCACATTTTATGATGTACTTTTTGTTCCTTCACTATCCTCTAATCTCCTTTCCATCTATCAAATTATAGATAGTAGGGTCTACAGGGGAGATATTTTGTTTCACACCTAATCCAATGCTTATCAAAGACCTACATAGTAGAGAGATTATTATAGTTGGGGCACTTGATTATTCCTCTCACTTGTATGCCTTCTTTCATTTGTTTCTAAATGAGACTACATTACTATTGACTATTTTATACTCTCATGTATCTAGAGTGGGTCAAATATTTGAGGAGAAGTTTGGTCACGTGAGCCTATGTGTACATCCATCATTTACCTTGGTTCATGAGTCTTGTGTTGAGCTTCCACATCTTCCACCTCTTGCATCTTTAGAGATTAGCTTAGTTAAACAAGATGTTTCTAGTCTTTCAGTTTTAGCTTTGTGGGATGACTTCTTTCTAGGAATTATAGTGTTATTTTTTGAGTCACACATTATAGATACTAGAGACATAATTGAGGATATTCACTTCCTCTTTGATGATAGCTAAATTCCACCAGGGATAACTTTAGCGGTGAATATTTGAAATCGGGACCTCCAAAAATGGCGAATAATACAGGGTAGAAAGGATGCTGAATCCCTAGGTTTTTACAATTTTTTTTTTTTATCTCGATTAATTCGCCAATTTATTATTTTTTAAACGACACATCGTCGGATCTGATTCGCCAGTAGTTTATACTGTAATTACAAATATTAATTATATTCTCCAATAATTTTATATTCTTACAATGAATTTTTATGGTATATTCGCCACTAATAATAATTTACCATTTCATTTTAGGGATATTTTAGCCTTTAATAGTTTTATTATTTATTGTCATCGATTAGCTTTTTAATTGTATGGCTACAAGTGAATTCCGTGACTTTATTTGCACGTGCCTTTTAAAAAGGTTGTTGAGGCCCGAAATTTGTTTTGGGCCACATGATTAGATTTGATCATGTGGCCCAAAACAAATTTTGAGACTCAACAACCTTTTTAAAAGGCACGTGCACATAAAGTCACAAAATTCACTAAGTCATGAAATTCACTAAGTGCATATTAAATCGTTGTATTGGTGAGACATCCCTAATTGTCCCACCGATGATGTTAACTCACACCGATAAGGCTTCCATACTCCACCTGGGGTCCACCAAGGCACAGGTACACCACTTGTGTAATTTCGGAGAATCATGAAGGGAATCTACAATATTCACGCGAAGCTCCCGGAAAGACATCCGATCAAAGCTCTGTATCATTCTATCGGCAGGACATCCCTAAGTGTCCCACCGATGATGTTCACTCATGCCGATATTCGCTCACGGAATGAACTTGCAGTCCCTTGACCCCGCCGGTGGCTGTCGCCCCCGGGCCCCTACTTTAATATTAGAAAAAAAAAAAAATATGGGGGAACTGCACTGACCAAGTATGCAAATTTTTAAAGGAGAGATTCGCCATTTTAATGAACCGTTTTAGTGATTATTCACTAGGATTCGCCAATGTGATTATTTTTTTTAACCAATTATCCATTAAGATTCACCAGGATTTTACAAATTTTTGAATAATGTGCATAAGATTCGCCAAGGAAAATTAATATATTTTTCAAATAAAAGGAAATATTCACAAAGATTTTACACCTTTGCTGAGGGGGGGGTTTCTTAAAGTTATCCCTGAATTCCACCTATCATAACTTAATCATTGCCTTTGGAGGTTGTTCTACAAGGATTTTTATAGTTGTTTGGATTTGGTTCATCTGATTTGGCATCTTTTGATTTATAAATATGGACACTTGAGTATTTTTCTAAGGAAATCATCTTGAAACCTCTTCTCCTAAGATATTTTCTTCTACATCTGCCATTTGATCATTTTTTTCTTCCTAAGGGGAGGAGAAATGTTTGCCAATTTCAAATCATCTTCTAAATTCTTATTCGAGCATTTACTTTTGGTAGAGGAGCTACTTCATTATGGGGGGATTAATTATCTCTTATTTCTCTCCTATGGGGGGATCTTGATTGTACTTATGTGACCAATGTAGTACTTGGGGGGGGGAACATGTTGAGTCCTATATTATTTTGTCACATGTATGATTTTATTTATTTTTATCTTTTGGAGAGGCATTTTTTCCCATGAGGTTTTCTCCTTTTCTATTGTTACGAGAGATTTAATTTTCTTGTAAATGGGTTCCTCATTAGGCCTTGTAGCCAAGACCCATTTTTCATCCATCATTGCATTCTTCATTAGGTTTTTGGCTTCTCCCTAAGTTTATCTTAAGGAGGGGTGTTAGAGTAAATAGGTAATCACCTAATAATTAATTAATCATTAAACAATTATTAAGACCCTTTTAATTTATTTACTTAAGCTAAACTTAAGAGTTCTTTTTTATTATTAGATTGAGCTATTTTTAGGTCATGTTATGTCATGAAATAGGATGATGACGCTTTTCTTAATCTAATCTAATCCTCGTATAGGGTTTGATCTAGAGTTTTATTTTTTTCTTTTCATAAGGATTCATCTTTCATTGTAATAATTCATTCAAGCTAATACATCAATACAATTCTTAGGTTGTTGAGAAAATTGATCTTTCTTTTTCTCTCAATTGTGATAGGTAATTTATTGTAGGTGATTTATGGGAGTTGTGGGGTTCAACATCAAATCAAATAGATTTTTACCAATAACACATCCTTGACAAGCTCCCTCTATGCAATAAATCCTAAGAAGACCAATAACCAAGTCCTATGTGATCATTTTTTGAATATACATATAGTTCAAGAGCCCAAACCGTACATGCCAAATATTGCTCACTAAATTTTTATGAGAAATGAGTAGTGAATCTAATGAAGACTCAAATCCATACAAAATATACAAATGAGCCTCATGATATGTTATCCCTATGGTAAAAAATTTATTGGGATCATTTAAAGTTTGAATAATCTAATCATGTGGAGTTGACTCAACTATCTTTCCATCCCTAGAATGACAAATTTGATACAAGGAAAGATGGTTCATAGAAATATCAAGAATACGATGAAAATATTCAATGCAACCATCTTCAACTAAATGCAAAGCTTGTTTAGACAGATCTTTCCCTTTGCCTATGGAATAGGTCTTAGGCACTTAAATATAATGTCACCTCATAAATTTCTCCAATGCCTCTAACTTCCAAAAAAATGAGATTCATATGCCCAAATTTGCCACAAAAATAACAAAAATCTCCTTTCTTCTTCTTTGACTTGGAGGAGGATTCTCATGAGTTAGAAGTATGAGATAGAGTGGATTTCTGATTATTCATCTACTTTAGTTTTTAGGGAGACTCACTACATGAATATCCATGTTCCAACCTAAGAAAACATCAATCAATTCAAGGGAACTCTTCCATCAATCAGTTTCTTCTCTTGGGTATCAGTATTAATGGTTATAGTATTTGAGAAGTTAATGGTTATAGGGATTAGAAACCTTTTCAAGGTATCTAGAAAATTAGTTTGAATTCACATTGTAAAAGAGAGGAATGATCAAGCTAGGGGTCCTCAACATTGTAGCAAACAATTAACAATGTCACCTCTTAGAATGGTGCTCAACGATGCTAACTCTAACACCCAAGCGTACAGGTTCTCTTAGGCGGTTAATGGTGCAGGCTCTGTCGACAACAGGAGGTCCTCCTGCAGTGGTGACTGATGCTTGCATGGGGCTGCATTCATGGTGGATATGGGCTCGTTGGGCTCCACTGATGGTCGTTCTGCTGGGCAGAAGGTCCTTAATGGCCATCGGTGTAGAGAACGTGGGTTGTGCAGTTTTGGCAAGGACAGGGTGAATCGATTGTAGAGTACTTCGACACAGAGCTCTCGGCCTGGGAGACCACCAATTGGTGGGTTTATTCCTGTGGCTAATGCTTTCTCAGTTGACTTGACTGCTGAGACGGAAGAGGAAATCGATTTTAATGCTTCTGCCTTCTCCTCCCATGGGGTGATATGCCAGTTTAAGGGTTTTTGGCCTTCCCTCCCTCGGCTACACTCCTAGATCTCCAAAGAATGGGAGCCTTTAATTTATGGTAAAGTTCATATTTTCTCCATGGCCAAGGGGTTTTTTGTTGCTAAATTTGACATTGATCTGGATAGAAACAAAATCTTATGTAATCACTTTTTTAGCTGGGAGGACAAATTTTTGTTGATGATCAAGCCTTGGCATGCTGATTTCAACCCCTCTTCTGAAACTTTCAATAAAATCCCGATTTGGGTTCAACTTCCTAATCTTCCACTCCACTTTTGGATTGACTCCCTTTTAGAGGAAGTGGGTGAGGCTCTTGGTGATTTTTTGTTGGTGGATGATGCATCTTCTGATATGTTTCACTCTACCTTTGCCCACATATTGGTTGAAATGGATATTTCAAAAGGGTTACCTGCCAAAATCTTACTTAAAACTTCTAAGAGTTCTTGGGTCCAACCTTTGGACTATGAAGGGATTCCCTTTCGATGTAGAAGATGTTTCAAGATAGGTCATGTTGTTGCACAATGTGGTTTTGAGAAAAAAAACCATGAAGGCTACATGGTGGAAAGATGCTTCTCCGCAACACTATACGATTGTTAAGAAAGTTGAGCAATCAAGGAGTTTTTCTGAGGTGGTTGCTCAAGAATCACAAGGCCTTGAGGCTTCCTCTCCGGCTGTCTCTAATGGCGGGATTGTTGATGCTTTGCAAGACAACAATGTTGTGACCCCTTTTGCGATTGAGAGTGGGCCTTTGGCTGCCACTTCTGGTGACAGTGCTCCAACTTTCATTTCGGGTGGCTCTTCTGATTTGGCCACGCCCGCTAAAAGGAAAACATATCAAATCTCTAAGACAACGGTTGCTGGCTTTCCTCTTCAGAATAATAGTGCGCTAGCTTGGCTTGATAAGGCAACGCAAGTAGAAGAGGGTTGGATCACTATAAAGGGGAAAAAAGATAAGTCCTCTAAACCTCCTTTTGACATGACTCTCTGCTCCCACAAGAGTAATTCAAAATGTAAATGTTGATGGTTCTTGTTGGGGGGCTAGTTTTTGGCCGGTTGCTGGCTGTTTTGCGGCTTTGTAGTCGGATGTGGCTCTTGGCCTTGGTTGTCTATGCTTTCATGTCTTTTAGTTTTGACAACCTTCTGGTTGAGGGTTCCAGATCCATTCAAAAACTGCTTGTATAGGGTTTCGGGGTCCCTTCAAAACCTATTTTTATTTTAATCAAAAACATTGTAGAAAACTCCTTGAGATACTATGCTAAGTCTACATAAAATTTGGAAAACATAGGGATGTGTATGGCATTGCTCTTAATTTCTCTTTCCAAGCTCAAATCAATCATCTCTCCCATTTCTAATTTGTTGGAATAAAATGAAATCTTATTGTAGATAGAGAGCTTCATAAAGATGATCAACTAGAGTCTTTCTCACATTTAGTCCCCTTAAACTCAAAAGTACATAATACCTCTTGTTGCTTTGGAAGGTAAGTTTAGATGTGGGAGGCATGGATTATTCCATTAAGATCTAGATTTGAAGAGGAAGCCTCACTAGCAATAGAAAGAAAATATAGGGTTCAACCAATTTAAAAAAAAATTGTCCTCAATAATATGAATGTTTAACTCACTCTTGATTGTCTACTACCCCTACATATCTATTTCCTAAATTTGACATGCAATGTGCTTATGATATCACTTCTTCCATGAGTGTTGTAGGTCCACACCTTCCTCATCTTTTCACCCTCTTTTGCTTGCAACCTCCATTTTCTTGACATGAATTTTCCCCATCCTTCCTTTAGACACTACATTTTTATCTATATTAATGTAGTGCGAGTTTTTTAAGGGATGAGATGGTTTTCCTCCTTTTGTCATCCACCAAACTCTTTTCATATCAATCTTCTTTTTTAATCTCTTGCCACTTATGTTGTCTACCAAACTTCTTGCAAAGTACATTGATGTGTCAATAGAGACCCATACCAAGAACTTCCACCAACTTCAATCAAATCAATTTGATTTTCCTTAAGATAATCGCAACCACCACATTCCAATTACCATATTTTACTAAATATATTGTTAACCATTTTATCTATTAATATAATGATTGTGACTTGATAGGATAGGACATATCCATCTTTATTAATTAACATTTATTTTATTATATATTTAAATACCATTTCTAAAGTCAGCTACTCTATCTACCTTAACTATATATAACTATTTAATTAATTAGTTCACCTAAATACATTTAAAAAAACAACTGTTTTATTCCTTTTCAAAGTTGAACATCAAAAATTTTCTCCATATCAGGAATATGAAAAAGGCCCGTGACCTAACGTGGAGATGGTGGATGTTTACTCTTGTATTATTCTTAAGAAACGTCATAACCCATCCTCCATTCAACTGGTTGGTAAGTTATATATGTGTGGGACGTTGATTGGTTGACTGGCTAGCTGACAGGGCTCAATTTATTTATAAATAAAATAAAATAAGAAATTACCACACCTACCCATTCTTTTACTCATTTCCTGTACCAAATAGTAATCTATTCAACAATCGAATCATTACAACACCACAAACGTCACAATTATAAAACCCACACGGACCCATATAAGCCAATCTTGAAAACAATGGAATGTGATTTGTAACCTGAAAGACAAAATGGGCACACCAGTGTGAACATACTATTGCCCTGTCAGAGCATTTTAAGTAAGTCTAAATTTCAAAACCTAAGTCTAAATCTCAAAAATACCATTTGATTAAAGCTCATAGTTTCACAATTGGATTGAAAAACTGCAAACAGGCTCACTATCTAATACAGTCCAAGACAGCCATGGATAGCTCTGAATCTCTGAACAATAGGTACTGCTTTTGTCATCTATGTTTTCTCTTTGATGGGGGGTTCATTCTAGTGTTTTAAGGCATTGAATCCCAGATAATTTGAATTTCAGATGGTGGAAGGAGGACACAGTGGGAGTGGTGACAGGGGCCAACAAGGGCATTGGCTATGCAATTGTTCGTCAGTTGGCAGAGCATGAGATCCATGTCATATTAACGGCAAGAGATGAAGAGAGAGGTAAGGCTGCAGCCAAGAGTCTGAATGATGAGGGGTTTCATAACGTTGTGTTCCATCAGGTGGATGTGCAGGATGAGAGCAGCATCCAGGCTTTTTCCAATTGGATGAAAGAAAAATATGGCAAACTGGATATTCTGGTATTGTAACAAATTCAAATCCATTTAATTTGTTCTAACAATTATAATTATAGATATTTTATCTCTGAAATTCATTTATTTAGCTTTCTAATTATAACAGATTTTTGGATTTGATTGTGTGTAAATTTTTATCATCAATCTTTCGGACCAAACTTCATGATCTATCATCAAGATGAGATAACGAGAGAAGTGGATCATGAAGTTTGATCCCAAAGATTGATGATAAAAATTTGCACAAACTTCATGATCCATCATAGGATGAAATAGTGAGAGAAGGAGATCATGAAGTTTGATCCCAAAAATTGATGATAAAAATTGGCACAAATTTCATGATCCATCATCAGGATGAAATAACGAGAGAAG
Organism: Sequoiadendron giganteum; assembly: GCA_007115665.2. Taxonomy (NCBI): domain Eukaryota; kingdom Viridiplantae; phylum Streptophyta; class Pinopsida; order Cupressales; family Cupressaceae; genus Sequoiadendron; species Sequoiadendron giganteum. Next base: position 256,932,111 of record CM021101.1, read on the forward strand.
GAGATCATGAAGTTTGATCTGAAAGATTGATGATAAAAATTCGCACAAACTTCATGATCCATCATAAGATGAAATAGCGAGAGAAGTGGATCACAAAGTTTGATCCAAAAGATTGATTATAAAAATTCACACAAACTTCATGATCCATCATTAGAATGAAATAACCAGAGAAGTGAATCATGAAATTTGATCTGAAAGATAGATTATAAAAACTCACATGCAATCAAATCCAGAAATCTATTATAATTGTTAATATAGACTGTGAAAACATCATACTTTTAATTCATTTATCTTTCTCCAATATTATTAATTATTACATATTTTCAACATTACAATATAATTGTTTGCTTATAACAAAGTCTACTTTGATATGTTTTAACATTTCAGTCAAGCTCTCGTAGCTTACTACAACACTCTTACAAAGTTTTGCAAATTTTTATATTCTTTTTATTTGCTATTACACCCTTGACCATAAAGTTCTTAAACCCTTAACATGGAATTTTATTTCATTTAAAATTACCTAGCTTGCTCCAAGCTTCAGTACACTTTATTCCTCTTTTCAGTCCATTTAGACTATCATGGTATTACTGATAAACCTTGAAAATACAGATTAATAATGCTGCAATATCAGGGCTTACAATAGATTATGAAATTTTGAAGGCCAACAAAAGCAATCCCACCATGTTATTTGTAAGTACCTTTAGCTAACTTTAATTATATTCAAAGTTTCATTCAATTTGAGATCATTTTATCAACAGTTTAGCCTTGTTTACAAAAGACTCCGCCTGGAAGCACAGTGGAAGGAATATCTGAAACTTATGAAATGGCAAAGGAGTGCATTGACATTAACTACTATGGCACCAAAAGAATGGTGGAAGCATTTCTGCCTCTTTTGAAACTTGCTAGTGAAGGTGGTGGTCGAATAGTAAATGTATCTTCTCGTGCTGGAGTCTTAGAGGTAAGTAAATGCTAAATATTTAAAAGTAAAAGTAAATAATTAATAAATGAATGTATAGATTATTTTTATAAAAATATAAAAAATAAATAATATTTTAAATTAATATTTGAAATTTATTATTACATTTATTTTGTATTTAATTATCAAATATCATGTTTAATTATAAATATTATATACAAAGTCTTTTAAATCAAATACTGATTTATTTATTTTCATTTGTTTGGTATTTGATATAGTATATTCCAAATATGACTTTGAGGCAACAATTGAGCAACCTCCATGACTTGACAGAGGACAAAATAGATACATCTGTTCAAAATTTCTTAAAGGATTTTCAACAAGGAATGTTGAATATCAGTGGTTGGCCTGTTTCATATTCAGCCTATTTTGTTTCTAAGGCTGCTCTAAATGCTTATACTCGTCTTTTTGCACACCATCATTCTGATATGTATATAAATTGTGTTCATCCAGGATTTGTAAAGACAGATTTAAATATAGATGTGGGAAATCTGTCAATTGATGAAGGAGCAAAAGGTCCTGTCATGGTAGCCCTTCTTCCTCCAGGCTCACCTTCTGGTCAATATTATGATGAAACAAAAATAGGTAGCTTTAATGTCTTACCTAAGGTGGAGGGTCCATAGGGTGGAAATAGGTAACATACATAGATTTTGCTTTATGTTTTACTACTTCCAATAACTCAAAATTTTGTGAAATATCATTTTCCATTGATAAAATGGGGATATATATTCAAGAGTAAGTATAGTTCTATACAAATTTAATAAAGAATAATTTTCCTCATGAAAAAAAAATATTAATTAAGGACATTTTTTTTCCTTCAATCAATTTTTCTCTACAAGAAAAAAATAGTTAAAATATAACATCATCTTTAAAATAGTTAGATTTTTTTTACATAATTTGTAAGCTTAATAATAATATATAATTGTAATGGTGAAATATGTGTACTTGTGTCATTTTTTATTTATTTTGTGTTTATTTTTTGGAGAGTGTTTTGATATATTGATACATGGTTAAATTCTATGTAAAATTGGATCTTTCCCAATGTCATTTACTTACCTATGTTACACACATTCCTATACACTTATCTCTTACCCCATCCATATATTCACATATCTCCATTCATTCATCTCATTTATACATTTATTACAATCATTAATTTCACATACCTCCATATACCCACCATCCATGTTAATTTTATCCTCTCAATTCCTTGGATCATTTTTGTGGTGAGAGAATTGAAACTTTCAAATTTAAAATTTGAAGCTTGTTGATTCCCACCAATTCCTTTCCCTATAAGGGTTGAATAAACACAAATTATATGTATTTATTATTGTTCTTCTACTTAAAGACATTCTAGGCATTCATTTCACACATCAAGGAATCTCCTCCTAATATAGAATACACAATTCCCCTCTTATTCTAAGGTATAACAACACCTAAATTGATGCAAATAAAATGAATATAGTTCTACACAAGCATTCTTGGAGCATATACATGTTTGGGTATGTGCACAAAGTTGGCCAACCAAAAAGTGATCAAAAGGATATTTTAAAATGAAATTAACTAAACATGATGGCATTAATAAATAACATGAATATGCTATGGTTTGTAGTCATACACATTGATGTGGTTGCATTATATTATGAATTTGTATGCATGTTCTGAGGTAAAACATAAATATGGCACCCATGGCCAAAAGTTCATATTCTTCATTGTTTTCTCCAAGACAAACATGAGTAACATAATTCTATGAGTGTAATTCTATAAAATTTTGTCTTTGAAGCTTGATTCCACTCAACAATTCATCATTAATCAATAGCATCACATAGAAAAGACATTTTAAATAGCTTTTTTTCTCATCTTTAGTTGTAAAGTTGGAATTAGATTATAATTTTATTGTTTTGATCAAATTTTATCTCATTTGTTTTATATTATACAAAATAGGTCATGTAAATTTTCAACTACAACTAGATGTTATAGGTGAACATTTTCCAAAAGAACCCTCCAACTCCTCTAATATTTTCATTAAACACTCAAAATTTATTATAGAATTTATTAGGAGTTATTGAAGAAAAAATATCATATCAAGAAATTAATTAATTCGTTAAATGATCTTAGAACATGATAAACCCTAAGCATGATTCATTAGCAAATACATTATAATAATTGATTTCTAATATAGACTCATCAAAGGATAATTTGACATACATGATATTCCCATAAAACTAACTTGTCAATTTTATGTCAACAAAATCTTATGATGATGAGAAGATGAAAGAGATTAAAAAATACAAAATTTGCACCTTCTTTATGACCCAAAAAACAATCAAACCCTCCAAACTAATGTGAATAAATTATTTATCCACTAACACAATCAATACTTTATATAAGGAATAACTTTTAGGCAAGGTGGTGGAGAGTTTTTAATGACCCCATGTAACATTTGTGATATTTATTTGTACTTTATTAGGAAATAGTAGTATGAGTCTGTGCTAAATGATATTTTAAACTATTTTGATCTTAAAAAATTTCAAGGGGGAGTGAGCTACACTTAAATCGAGAGGGGGCTTGAAGCATACAATATTAACTATGGTATACTTGTAAATAATCCACTTCACAATGTAACACTCCCATAAATTGTGAAGGAGACTATGGATGTTCAAATCCTCTATGCTTTAAGTTCATTGATAGTCTCCCTTGTACAAATGGCATGAATTCACTCAAAGTGATATTAGGGAGGGATACTTGTTGTCACTTGGAATTGCACCCTTGTTGAACCTACTACTCAACATTCCAATGAAACATGAGACTGATCTCAAGTGTGGGACCGTTAATGTTGAGATTAGACCTTCAAAGAAGGCCATCTTCCTCTCTAACCTAAATGCTATAGTGCTGGTCCAACCCAACAGCAAATAACTCTAGAATAATCCTGCAACTAACAAAATCTAGAAGGGAAAGGGGAGACAAATAAATACAAAAAGAAAAGGGGTGGTGATGCGCCTAAATTAGAGTGATTCTTCATAACCACTTCAACACAAAGGATCAATCAAGTTATCAGAAAGACTCACACAATCCTCTATTGAACCAAATTTTGAGAGCATACATGAAGATTAGGGTCTGATGAGTATTAAGAGGGATACATAGGTTTCCACAATCAACACTTACATCAAAATAACACAACATATAGCTTAAAATTTGATAAAACATACAATCTCATATAGAGGTAAAAGAAACCTTACACAACAAAACTAGAGGTGAAAAAAGGTAACATATGATAATTTCATTTATCTTAAGGCTTAGGAATTAGTTACAATGATAGGATTTCATAAAATATGAGTATCTATAGAGAGAAAAAAGGACCATTATAAAAGACCCTCTATCAAGCGGGTGATCCCACAATACTGGTTTATAATTTTTGGGCAAATTGGACACCGATCTAATTTTTTAAAACTAAATCTTCACTTTCGGGCTCCTATAGCGGCTGAACCGTGAGGAATTTGAAGATGAAAAAGACTAGTGATTTGTGAAGTTTTGTCTATAGATTCTAAATATATTTTTTTCAATTTTTTTGGAATCAGATTGCACTTATTTTGCCATCTCCTTCAAAAACTAGTTTTATTAAAAAACAACATTTTTAAGGAGTGACGCTCACCATATACAACATAATTTTTTTGTATTAGGATAAAATTCTAATTTTTTCGAATTTAGATTTGTAACTACGATATCTAGCACTTTCATTTAGTTTTATACTTTTTTATTGAGTTTTTTTTCCTCAATAAAGTTTTGAAGTCAAACCAATTATAATTCAGACATAGGCGGACTGTATACAACATAAATTTTTATGTATGTATCAAAATTCAATTTTTTTTTTTTAATGGATCAAGGACATCAATACCCAACCCGAACATATTTTTCAAAATTTTATTTTGATAATTTGTTATTTTTCCACATGTGAAGAACAAAGAGCTTGATTTTCGGGAAAAACCTATGTTTAATAAAACTAAAAAAACATATACAAATAAAACCAAAACATATTAAAATTATATTTGTTGGATAGCTCGTTCTGAGGACTACCATATTCCATTTGGGTCTGTGAAGTCTCCTCCATTTTCATCCTCAACACGAGCTTCGAAGAGCAAAAATCTGGACATTTTTTGTGTCTGAGGGTGGGAAGGTGGGAAAACGGGGGTTCGAGCGAACCCCATAGGTTTGCTCGAACCCCTAGGGGTTTGCTTGAACCTTGGTTCAAGTGAACCCCCTTCCCGCAATGGGAAATGAAGGTTCCCACATGCAAAGGTGTTCGCTCGAACCTATAGTTCGCTCGAACCCCCCAAAATGATTTTTTTTGAATGGATCGGTTTTTGGAAGTTTTCCTTCCTCACTCGAACTGTAAACCACTTTTGTGGGTTCACCCAGGCTTTATTTTGAGATAGAATAGAAATAATTAAAACCCTAGTTGTTTGAAGAACCAATGGAGAGTATACATCTATCCAACTCAATCCAATCTATGGGAATGAACAAACATTCTTGATATTTGGAGTTGTATCAATATTGAATAATTTGAGGAGTACAAGAAAACCCCCACAAAATTTATTGCAAATTGCAACTAGGGATGGGGTTTGTAGAACTAATGAATGTAATATGACACTGTATCCTACTTTAGAATCCACATAGAAAGCATTTAAGGTTATTAAAGAGCCATTGCAAGTTATAATTGTAGTTGGGAGGATCATTGAGCATTCAATTTGTTTTTTTTCTACAAAACTAGGGATGTTTGGATGAAAGTTTTAATTCTTTGCTAGCCATTTTTGAAGTTTGAATGCCAACCATTGATCCATTTTCAAAAGGTTTTGATTGGATGACCTGCACACCATCATAGGATATTTCTAGATAATCTAGGTGAATCTATGCTAAACTAAATAAATAACACATTCTAATGAAGTTAAAACACCTATATTAGTGGCTCCATGCTAGAGGTAGGCCCTATAGATGTTGTTAGGCTAGATGACACTTGGTGAGCATTTGTTGGCTTGAGCCTTCAATTTGTCACGTAAAATACTTACCACACATAATATAGGCCTACTAAAGAGGAGGCCATTTTGAACAATGTCACTCTAAAGGTTACATGCGGTATTACAAGGCATGATTATGACATTAAGATAGGAATTTCCCTTTTTGAAGTCATGTTGAACTGAAATATGTGATACAAATAAAAATCACAACTTGGTGCTAATGTGACCTTTTTGACATTTTACAATGTCTCAAACCTTACTCAGGCCCACACTAAGAAGGTTCCATTTGTCACTTTAGTATATGAGTTCATGTTGAATGAAATCGATCGATTTAAAACCTACGCTTGTAAAGAATTTGTGCACTCTAATCGAATACCAAGACCTTACAAGGTAGTGATATCACAAGTTGTCAAGTCTAGGTTAGGGGGTGATAGTGGAATCCATGCTTCAAAAAAGCATAAGAGCACAAATTGAGGCTAATATGTATATTTTGAAGGCATGCTTTGAAGGAGATATATGTGATCAAATTATATTCAACAACATGGATGCCAAGTGAGCAAGGGGTAGGGCCACTATAAGAACAAAATTAACTAGAGACTTAAGTACTTTTAAAGAGTGCATGAATAATTGTCCAGATCAATTGCTAGGATAAGGGGGTCAATAGAAAGAGAAAGCCTGAGATATAAGGTCATAAATTAAGTGATATGTAGTGAGGTGAATCAATCAATGCAAAAATAGAAGCTAGGTCACAAAAAGGAGAAAAATATTTTAGGTTTTAAGTAACTTATAGAAACCCTAGGAATCATGACACTGAAACCCTTGAAATATATAGAGACTGACACATTTCACATTGAATTTCTTAAATCAGAACTTATTATCAATTAAGAGTGTACAGGGAAGATACAAAGTGATTACATTTTGGTGACTTCAGTGGGATGTTTTCCTACTAAGTTACATTATATAAAAATCCTTAAGAAATCCATTAAGCATAGGAGTCACAAGAGAAAACAAAGTTGAACAAGGCTTGCCTTAGAAAACCAAAACAAGATGCAACGACATGTGTAGGTTTGCATTTGGAGAGAAACAATAAAACCACTAAGTTACATTATATAAAAATCCTTAAGAAATCCATTAAGCATAGGAGTCACAAGAGAAAACAAAGTTGAACAAGGCTTGCCTTAGAAAACCAAAACAAGATGCAACAACATGTGTAGGTTTGCATTTGGAGAGAAACAATAAAACCTAGATCGCGCATTCCCTTACAGAGAATATAGATTATGCAAATCACTTCTTGAAAAAAAACTTAAAAACTATGGTTCATAAATTTTTGAGATTTTACCTTAGAAGCAAGGCTTGAGTTATATCCCAATGATTGGGATAGGAAAAGCCTCACCATTTGGCCTGGATAGATCAAATACATTGGCCTCTTTGCAACTAGTTGTCTAATATTTAAGGGCCACTCCACATGGAATCAAATTTTTTATGTCTATTAGCCTTGACTCTATCTATCCCATTTTAGGACCAAGTTACCCTCTTTGAACACTTTTTTGATAGACTTCCTATCTAAGGTTCTCTTTGTCTGTGATTGATGAGTCTCAAGGGACTACATGGTCTTATTCCTTATTTATCCCAATTTTGTTAGTTTAGCCAACCTTATTTTTATCACATTAGTTTTTGATAATTGTAATTATTGTTTTAACTCAATAGAAGATAACTCTAGTGATAATGGTAACCTTGCTTCCCTTCTATAAACCAATATAAAAGGGGAATGATTGATATATCTCTTGGGAGTGATTCTATCAACCCAAAGGGTTGTATTCAACTTAATATGCTAAGATATTTGATTCTCTTCAATGGTCCTTTTGATTATTTTATTGAGGTTTTAGTTAATGGACTCAACCAAGGCATTAATGAGGGTAATAAATTGATGAGGTCTTCAAATATATGTCATGCTTAACTTCTCAATCACTAATTTTGGTGCAAAAAAATTCTTTGGCATTGTCGAAAATGATGGTGGAAGGGAAACCAAACCTAGTTAAAAGTCCATCTAGGAATTCAAGGACTAAGGCCTCAATAGAACCCTTTAGTGCTACAACTTCTACATCCATCTAGTGAAGTAATCTATAGCTGCCAAAATCTACTTGTGACTAGCACTAGATGGTTGGTTTATTGGACCCTTAAAATCTAAACCCCATTGTGTAAATGATTGGTCAACCTAAATGGGGTGAAGAGGAAGGCCAACTAGCTTCTACTTTCAAAAAATGAAGCATATTTTTTGTAATTCTTCACCCACTTATGAGAATCGTTAAATAAGGTTGGCCAATAATAGTCTACCCTCATTTTCTTAATAGTAGTGGTCCTCGCCTAAGAATCCATCATGTATTTTTTCTAATATCATGCTAACCTATTTTTTATCAATACACCTAATTAACACTCCCTTGAGGTCCTTTCTGAAAATTATGTCATTCACTAGGACATAGGGAATGGACTACAATTTAAAATGTCTTAGATTCTAGTTTTATGTAGACTGATATGATATCTACCTTCCTATGAAAAGGTAGTCATATCATTCACCCAACTGTTTTGAGAGTCAATGTTGGTTGGTTGGTCTTCCTATAGCACAAGGGTAGTTTCTACATTATCTTGAACAAGTAATTCACATAGTCCTTTGCCTTTCACTAGCTTGGTGATCCTAATTTCTATCTCATATTCAATGACTTTGGTAACCCACCCAACTTTTTGCAAGAAATTAACAATTCTTGAAAGTTACCATAGACTAGAAGGAAATGGACATGGATTTTTAGGGAATATGACATGTACTTGAAAAGTACTTGAATAATTCTTTTTGCAAGAAACTAACAATTTATTGATCACTTGTCAAGTACTTGTCAATTTACTTGGTTGTTTGGAAAAACAAGCCTCACAAAAAGCCTAATGTTTTTTCCTTCTTATTTTCAATATGTGTAGTGATGTCAAATTTAGCACCCATTGTTGCAAGCTTTTGAACATAATTATTTTGTCCCTTAGGAATATTTTGGATGCCAAAACCTTCAAATCCCTCAATCAAATCCCAAACTCTATATTTATAGGATTTGAGTAGATTTTTTTTTGTTATAGTTTTAGCTCTAATTTGATTGAGTAACAACTCGCTATCTCCAAAGACATACAACAATTTTATATTTATTTTCTATACAAGTTGGAGACCTTGGATAAGAGCTTCATACTCAGTTATGTTAATGATGTAGCTAAATGGAAGTTTTAAAGAGAAGAAATAATTCTCCTTGCTAGGAGACACCAACATTACCCCAGTACCAACACCATTCTTATTTCTTGAACTATCAAACAATATTTTCCATAACCTCTCTATATAGTTTTGAGATTTTATGAGATTGTGGATAAGAGTGTCGTCCTCATGTATGTAATAGGTGCATAAACCAATTTCCTTCACTTCATAAAATGGGTCAAATTGGAGGGGATTTACCCATTCATCTAACAAACAATCAAGAGCCTCATCTAAGAGGGTTGAAGGTTAGTGAATAATACACTCTTCCCCTTGATCATACAATGTGTAATTCATACTTATGGGACTAGGAGTGTAGGGCTCAATATGATTATTTGCAATAGCTTTTTCCTTAAAGGTCACTTTTATTTCATACCTTGTTTTGAATAGATTATGGGACCAATCAAAAGATAATTACAAACCAATTTTGGTATTGAAATCCTTGGTTAAGAAGATGAAAAAGAAGGCATACAGATCTATGACTATATATCTTGCAATATAGTACATTTATGGCATGTATGCAAGGTCAAATAGTGGCATCCAATTGCACAAATCCCTTAGTCATAGGTTCATATTTTATGCCAAGGAGCTCAACTATCTTATTGGGAATAACACAGTTGCTAGCCAATGATATTATCTTACAATTATAAACTATCTGATCTACAATAACCAAAGACATATAAAATGTGGAAATTACCTATTTTTCATGAATTCCCTTCTTCCTTGAGTTGAACCAGATTGACTATATTTATTGTTTCTTTCCTCACTACTACTTATGTTAACTAATTTATAGTTTGATGTATTTTTAAGGAAATAACTCTGAGATGGGATATAGTGGGTTTTGTTCTGCATATTTTGCACACACGCCCCACCGTTGGCAGGGACGCTCTTTTTTAGCTCCCGGCAAGCTTCTTTGCTCCCGTCTCATTTTGCGTGCCCCTCATTTTTCTGTCCTAGTTGGTCAACGTTGCCTTCAAAGTCTCATTTTTGGCTGACCATATTTTGCCCCTAAAATAAAAAGTGGCTAAGTCTTGGGTTTTTCGAGCTTCGCCTACCCCTCACTCGCTCGATTCGCTTTTTTCTTCATTCTTTGGATTTGGGGATAGATTTCCTATGGATTTTGGATGTTTTTGTGGTGCCTAAGTGAACTAACAACGTTTCATTAAGTTTTAGGAAGTTTTGAAAAATTCCAAAACTACATTCCTATAGCGGCATTTCAGCCTCACATTTTTGGAATGTACAAGCGCTCCTCCAAATAAAAAATGGACTTCGACCCAGATGCTAAAATAGGGTCTTATCTTCCCTGGAACTTTCAAATTCCAAAATTGCAGCCGAGAGATACCATCCGGAGTTTCGTGCTCTATTGGCCGTTTCAAAACAAAATTCCTACAGCGACATTCTGGCCTCACGTTTCTGGAAAGTACAAGCGCTCCTCCAAATAAAAAATGGACTTCGACCGAGATGCTAAAATGGGGTCTTATCTTCCCTGAAAATTTTATATTCCAAAATTGCAGCTGGGAGATACCATCTGGAGTTCTGTGCTCCATCGGCCGTTTCAAAACAACATTCCTATAGCAGCATTTCGGCCTCACGTTTCCGAAATGTACAAGCGCACCTCCAAATCAAAAACGGACTTCGACACAGATGCTAAAATGGGGTCTTATCCTCCATAGAACTTTCAAATTCTAAAATTGCAGCCAGGAAATACCGTCCGAAGTTTCGTGCTCCATCGGTAGTTTCAAAATAGCATTCCTACAGCGGCATTCCGGCCTCACGTTTCCGGAACGTACAAGCGCACCTCCAAATAAATAACAGAATTTGACCCAGATGCTAAAATGGGGTCTTATCCTGTCCTGACCTTTCAAATTCAAAAATTGCAGCCAAGAAATACCATTCGGAGTTCCGTGCTCCTTCGGCCGTTTCAAAACAGCATTCCTACAGCGGCATTCTGGCCTCATGTTTTCAGAACGTACAAGCGCACCTCCAAATAAAAAATGGACTTCAACCCAGATGCTAAAATGGGGTCTTTTCCTCCCTTGACCTTTCAAATTCCAAAATTGCAGCCGGGAAATACCATCTGGAGTTCCGTGCTCCATCGGCCATTTCAAAACAGGATTCCTACAGCGGCATTCCAACCTCACCTTTCTGGAATGTACAAGTGCACCTCCAAATCAAAAATGGACTTCAACCCAGATGCTAAAATGGGGTCTTATCCTCCCTGGAACTTTCAAATTCCAAAATTGCAACCAGGAAATACCATCCAGAGTTCCGTGCTCCATCGACCGTTTTAAACAACATTTCCAGAATAGCATTCCGGGCTCATGTTTTTGGAACGTACAAGCGCAACTCCAAATCAAAAATGGACTTCGACCCAGATGCTAAAATGGGGTCTTATCCTCCCTAAAACTTTCAAATTGCAAAATTGCAGCCGGGAAATACCATTTGGAGTTTCGTGCTCCATCGACCGTTTTCAAATCAGCATTCCTAAAACAACATTTCGGCCTCTCATTTCCGGTTTCAAGAAGCCTACCATGGGTCCATCGACGGAACCATTTGATCCAATGAGGAATGCTGCAAGTCCATCGAGAAGAAGGCAACTTTCAGGCAGTTTCAACTACAGTAGGAGGGAAATCAACTAGAAGACAAAACTACTACAATGATTGGCCACTACAAGACATAATAGGGAAAAGACAATAGATGTATTGTAAATTACTGAATATTGTGGGGTAGGTGAATCCCTAATGTAATTGAATCTGGGCCACACAATGTAATTCAATTCTGGCCATTCATTTGGGCTTTGGAAAATTATATATAGGGGTCTTCCCCTCATTTGTAAGTGTTGGAGAGTTGTAAAAACATTCTGCAGCAAAAGAAAGGAACATTGCATGATCTATGGGTGTTACTTTTGAGTTTGCTCATTATGTGTGCATGGTTCTACCTTCCAAATTAGTTTTAGTTGTATTTTTTTGAATGGAAATGGTAATGGTGATTGTTGTTTCAGTATTTGATGAATTTCCAGCCCATACTTATGGCACTTGTTGATGACAAGCTACTGTGCAAAGTTAGCCTGGGCTTCTTTATTTGATTGCTCAACCTAGTTCACTTGCATGTTCATGATGTGTGTATGCAAACTGAAAATCTACAGTCCTTAGAAGATTGCACTGGTTTTGTGTAACTATAGGATCCTCTTGGCCAAGCAAAACCCAGTTTAGAGAGTTTGTCTATTGTAGCAGCCTCCATGATCACTGTTCATCCATAGTTTCAGATCCAGGAACCTTCTCTCTTCCCTGCCCTTTTTCCTTTTTTTTAATAAGTAACCTTAGGCAAGGTTCATTGCACATTGTAAAGTTAAATCTGATGTTGAAATGGAGTTCAAGACTGTTGTTTGAACCTGCAACAAATGAACAACAACTCTCCCATCTTAAAAACTCTATTTGTTGATCCAACTTTCCCACTTTGTAACTCATCTGTAATTCCACCTTGTGATTCCAGCAAATCACATAAATCAACTGAGATATTCCAAGCACTGTCAAGACCTGACATCCGAGAGACCTTGGGATAGTGTTCTACAATTTAATTGTGGAAGATTGTCTTTCAAGAGAGGTGATGCACCTATGCATTACTTGTGTTGAGAAGTGCATGAAAACACCATCAACAGGTTTCCCACATGGTGATATTTAAGTTATCATTCTTCATCTGATCAACTATATTAAAGGAACATTGCTAACCTTTGAAGAAACTTTTGGAACAACTAACTCTAGCTTTATTAATTGGTTGATCTAAGGTTGACTTTGTGCATTACTGCCCTCATCAATACTTTGATTTTGTCGTGGAATAGTTGGTTTATCTATTGTACCTACATATGTAGTCTTTTGAAATGATTGTGAAGTTGATTCCTAACCAACTATGGAAGATGTTCCACCTTAAATTTCTCTTATATTCTAGGCTAATGCATCAGTACTTGGTTTATTTAGGCCAAAAAAAATTTCTTCATGGTAATTTACCAACATTGAGTCTCCTGGAATGTGATCTAAATCCTACCAATAACTACTTGATTTATATCAAATTATTTTCCTAAAATAGAGGGTTCATTTTGCACCACTAGAGTTTGAACAATTTCTCCATTTTAATAAGAATTTTTGTTGTTTTGTTGATTGCATGTGTGACATCAATCATGTTCTTGATCTATATTTTTATAAACTACAACAAGTCCCTTTGAAGTGATAGTCATAGTTGGATTAACACTATTCAATGGTTTAGCATAAATTCTATTGTTTTTTCCCTTGATAAGGTTGCCTAGTTCGCTGGTAATTTCAATTGTGAGGCTGATAAGGTCTACTATTTTTAGCTTGTTGCCTCTTTGTTGTTACTAACTCATTACCAAAATTTTGAAAGAGATATTTCACCTCGTGAAACTTGTTTGAATGTGCTACAAGAGTAGATGGTTGACTTGTTGATGCAATAGGGGGAGGTACCAAAGTAGGTTGTTGAGGTAGAAATTAAAGGAATAAGGGCATTGGAGGCCTTGGGGATATTTTACTAGCTTGAATAAGAGAATTTTATACCTTGATGGTAATATCATATGTATTTGGTAGAGTAACCCCACCCATAGATTGGATCATAACAAAAATATCACTATTAAGAGCCCTCAAGTTGTACAAGAAGGCATGATTAGGAGATATGTTTACCATAAAAAGGATTCTATCTCAAGTATTTTAAAATATGGAATTAAAATCTCCCATAAATTTATGAGGGGCTCTTTTGATTTTTGTAAGTTCAATCAGTGATAAATGGTAACTTCTAACCTAACCTACAACTACTTTCTCAAACTACTCACATAACTTCTAACCTAACTAATCCCAGTTATGAATAGAGCTAGGTTGTAGACCTCTATACCACTATAGATCCTTTTCCTTTAAAATTGTGGTCAAAAGCCTAATAGAATTTTTTTATTTAGTGACATTATGCACATAACATATATTGGAAACATCTTGAATGTGCTCTATGGGGGAAATGGTTGTTTCACTAGAAAAATATGGTACTTTTAGTGCAATTGTTGGTATATCATCTCTTTTAGCAAGGATAAGAGAACTATCACTATTCAAGGTGACAAATACCCACTAACTTGGGATATCCATGTGAAACAATGGTCTTCAAATTTGAATGGTAGTTATCCTAGGTTGTGATAATGTACTAAATGAAGGTGTAGATGGAGCCTTAAGAGATAGTGTTGTAGAATATCTAGGTCTCCTTGGGGAGAAAAAAAAACCCTAGTTATCCTTGAATTAGATATTATAATTCACAATACTAAAAGGTACTTTTTAAAGATTATCTATTCTTAATTCTTAGTATGAAAGGTTGCAACATTGGTATAAATTTAGAGACTTGAAGTTGGGAAGATTTAGCAAATTTTCCAAGTACTTATTCACACAATGGAGAATGAGTCTTTGATAGGGTATCTTTCTCAACTTTTGGAATCAACTAGTAGCAGATTTGAGACTTTCATTTTCTCTTGTAAAGTTGTCAAAATGTTGTCAAATAATTATGTAAGTGAGTTTTTGTGGCTTGAAAATACATATGACAACAAATACAACAATATACAAATTATCTTCAAGATTCCTTCAATCCTCTTCAACCTAAGATATGAAAATTCATAAAAAGAGGAAATGTTGGACTATTATAGGGGCTTGCCTTAGTCAAACCCCGTGTAAGCGTTTTCACTTCCACAATGACAATGTCAATGATAGAAATGATAATTGAAAGGAAGGAATGATGAAATCACAAAGTGTTGCAACTCACCACCCTTAAATGGCTTCCTTGAAGTACCAAAGTCATACACATCACCAAGGATTTGGATCTTGCTTTCTTCAATGCTTGAATGCTTTGGAGACCTGCAAGGGTTAGCCTTCACAACACCATGATAACATGAACACATGAATCACATACACTTTGACATAATGCTTGGATCTTGAATTGTTGCTATAAAATCTAAAATGTTGTTCTTTAGAGTAATGCTTGATCATAAATTCTCTTCCAAATTATTTTCTAGTTTCAAATGGTGAAAAGACTAGGTATTTATCCAATTTCCCAAAAAATAGATTCCAAAAGTCGACACTTGAAATTTGAATTTTGGATGTTAAAATGCCACTAAAAAAATATTTAAATTTGGGTCCTAGCTAATAAGGGGGACCCATTCGACCATGGGAGAATGGGTCTTGACCCAAATTTCTAGGACACACTTAGGGGCAATTCAATGATTGGTTGCATTTGTTCAATGCTTGCAATCCCTTGGAAAACAGTAAAAATTAGGCATTGGAATGCATAATTTAGGAAATTAGGATCTTAATTAAGTCCAATAAATTAGGGGGATAAAACATAATGTGAAATTGTTAAGGGTGACAATTGTCTACACTATATTTAGCCCCCACTTTAGTGAGAGTATGAACTTACACTAAAGTAGAAAAATATGTCAAGAGGGGTCTGATTGTCCAAATATTGAAGAGATAGGATGAAAAAGGATCTAGGGGGAGTGTGCAAGCCCCTAAGATCCAAGAACCCCTAGAAAACCAATATAAGCACAAAGGAACACATACATGTCAAAAGACATGAATCATACATGACATGAAAACACATGGTATGATGGAACATAAAGATGACAAAAAAATGAAAAAAAACACACTTTAAACACGAAGAAGACACATAAAATGGTATGGGTATGTGCAGGATCATCATGGAAAAACAGGCCCTTAAGTGGCGACGAAAATTCAAAAAAATCAAAGGTAGGCAACTTGATGTAAAAATTTGAATAAGTTATCTATATTATTTCAAAAATATGTAAGAATAGAATCTGTAGCAAATTGAATGTAGTTTCTAAACTACTAAGTTTAATTTTTATTTTTAAATCTATTTGGTGAAAATTTGAAATTTCAATTTAATAGTACTTAAATTTGAGGGAAAAAATAAGAAGTAGGCGTTTATCTGACCACGCTAACCACAATAAAATGATAATATTTTTTTATAAGATTTTAGATATAACTAGAGGACTCATGTCCCGATGTTATGCATATTTTTTTGTAATTTTTTTCCGAGTAAATAATTAATTATGAATTTTTTATTACAAATTTTAAAAGATATAAAAACTCGTATGTCTGACAACCTTAACTTGGTCAAAACTTCATTAAATTAATTTAATTTTTTAATCCTATAGTATGTGAAGAATAGAATGTGACGCATGTTTCAGATTCAAAAAATGTGCTACCGTTTGAAAGCTATAGATGTTTTTCAATCAGCCTATCAATCAGGACTTTAGTCATAATTCAAATAGAAAATGAATAATAATTATTTATTAAATTCAAAGTAAAGTATAATTTATATTGGTGGAAATTTGAGAATCTCCTTTAAAAATCCTTTTCGTTTCATCAATTTAGGGTAAAAAAAAGTCATCACCCACATGGGCGAAGTCTAGAAAAGCAAGCTAAGTTGTTAAACAAGTTTTTTGTGTTGACTTCTTAGGATTGGCATGTCCTAGCCAAATTTTGAAGAAAACCCGAGCCTAATCCCTAGGTAGTAGGGTTTGTGTCAAACATATCGGATATCCAATTCAAATTGGATATCTGGTCCAAATCGGATATCCGATTTGAATTATATATAATTTTAATATATGATTTTATATAAATTTTATATATCATTTTATATAATTTTTATTTTATAAATGTAATATAGTTTTTAATATATAATTTAAAAAATGCAATAAATAGTTTATAGTTTATTTTAATATATCTAGTTGAGAATATACAATATATAGTTTATAATATAATATATAATTTATGATAATCTATTTCCCTCTCTCTCTCTCTCTCCCTCCCTCTCTCTCTCTCCCCTCCTTCCCCTCTTCCCCTCTCCCTTCCCCCTCCTAATTATCTCTCCCTCTCTTTGACCCTTCTTCCCTTCTCTCTCTCTCTCTCCCCTCTTCCCCTCTCCCTTCCCCCTCCTAATTCTCTCTCCCTCTCTCTCCCCTTCTTCCCCTCTCTCTC